>JANSTP010289365.1:0-18267 GCA_025330745.1 Cladonema radiatum | reverse complement strand
AATTTTGAATCGGATTAACGTTAAAGGATATATTGAGATATCTAGAAAGTTTCATAGTTTTAGTGTTGTCTTTTCAGGTGATTTCTCACTTCATATTATATGTTAACATTTAGAATATATATTTTATCGCTTTCTAAACTTTCTTTAAACTTTATTCTAAATTATATACACCAGTGCAGAGACACCCTGGAACTTAAATGACGATCTTCGTAAAATTGCCCAGTGAGCTTTTCAATGGAAAATGCTTTTCAATCTCTAACTGAAAAAGCTGGCACAACAGATTTTGTTGTCCAGAAAATCACAGTTGCAGCGTCAGTCTCCCATCTTTTATAATGATATTCAAGTCTCTGCTTCACATTCTCAGTAGCACTTAGGTAAGATATAGGACTATAAGTTAGATTTCAAAAAGCACATCAATGAAAAATCGGAAATAATTATAATTATTAAAATAATTCCATGCAAGTCTTTACTGACAATCTATAATGCCTTTACTTGGCCCATCTTCATTATGGTGATGTGATCTATGACCAACCCTGTAATCAACTGTGGATGAAATTTAACAATTGCAATGTAAAGAATCACTATATGATGAATTAGGTCTAGAAAGTCTGCAAAGTTGTAGACCAGGGCAGACGAATCCAGGGGGGCCGGGAGGCCAAGCCCCCCCATTTTTTTCAGAGTAAAGTTTTTATTTAACCCTCTGAGATAAAGTACGTAAAAACACTGATCATTCTCTGATTTATAGTTACATATTGATAAATGCAGTAGCAAATAATAACTTTGTAAAAACAGTTCAGCCTATTTGTAATCCAACAAATAAAACTTTCAGGTTTTTCCTGGTCCTTTTATATGATCCTTTTACTGGTCGTTTTAGTTTCTCAGTATACTTGCTGATGAATGCACATTATCTTAACGTGCAACCGGTTATTAGACAAATAGCCATCAAAAAACATATAAAAATAAGAACTTTGACAGGTCAACCTCTCACTAAGAAGCCGCTTCCAAAGCATTGTTGAATTAAGTTGATAGCTTTGTCAAAGTATCTTGTTCTTTTCAATATTTAGAAGCAAAAACATGTTAAAAAACATTTGCTAAGCAACATTGAGACCAAAAGTTCCCCAAAATACAAGTAACTCGGAGGACTGACTCCGCAAGAGTGCTCCTCACAAGGTTTAAATTTTTCCAAAATTTGGGCTAATTTGGTCGCTTCCGAGCGTTAAAAACTCAAAAGTTTCTCTGTCGCCCGACCATGGTGGGCGACATTTTAAAAACAATTTTAGAAACTCCAGTTTTGCCCCCCTCCCCCCCACTTTCAAAATCAATTCATTGGCCCTAGTATATGGTTTAGGCAAATATGTATGTGTCAAAAAATCTTTGTAATTAAGTCTTCCAAGTACCTTTTCGATATTCTACCATTTAATGAATATTCTTACAATACCTGTAGAACACATGTGATGAGAATCATTAGAAGAATAGATCGTTATAAGAACTTCTTTTTTCTAAATTCTTACTTACTATCGGGAATGCTTGGAAAGAAAATAGGGGAATTAACATCTTTCAAAAGAAGTTTGCTGGAATATATTTGACCTATAGGTAGGTCTATCTTCGGGATACATGATCCAGAGCATGCGAAGTACTTGACCAGATTACATCTCCGTTTTAGCCACCTAAATGAACACGCCTTTAGAAATAATTTTAGAGATACTGTGATCCTTTTATGTACTGCGGCCTAGAAACTGAAAATCCAGAGCACTTTTTGCTGTGCAGCCATAATTTTGCATCACTCAGAATCACCCTCTTCCATGAGGGAGCAAGCACTATTTTTGATTTTTCAAATATGTCTTCATAGACCAAAGTTGAATTAACTGTTTTACTGTTATATGTAACTCAGAGTTTTCTGATTTTGTTAGTACATCTGTTTTACAATGCAAAATAATAACAAACAATAATTACTAATATGGGCAATCAAGTGGACTCACGAGGGATCTTGCAAACATAAAACCTTAGCTAAATTTTTTTCTCTGATGTAATTGTGTGCATTACGTTTTCAACACTAAAAGTGAATCAAAACATTTACCACATGTACGAATCATCGATTTTGAATGTAGCTATGCTCTGTGGACATTTCAAAATTTAAAAATTGATCAGATTTTTTAATTACGTGACTTTAGCCATGTACAGAAAATATTAACATACAACGGCGTATGAACTATTCAAGACAAAATTCTTTAATTTTATGAATCTGGCTATTCCCAAACATGGAAATTTAGACTATTTTTAATTTTCTGTTAGCTATTTATTTAGTGTGGTGTAGTAAGTATTCTATCATATAAGGGTCAAAAATTGGCTACCTACTAAAATAATCATTTGTAATATTGAATATTATAGTTTTTACCCACTCCTGATGACTAGACTACCGAGACAAAACTGGAAGGTAAATAAAGTAACGATAGCTAACTAGAGTAACTATAACTACAATATAATAAAATATATTCTTTCTTTTTTCAATCTATTGATTCGCCGTATTAGACCAGCTAGCTACATTTTGAATTTAATCATTAATTTTACATATATATTTTTAAAAGAAGTTTTAGATAAGTAGACTTCAGATCTGCGCTCTCTCAATTTCTATGTTACAAGTATACAGTTCTGCAACAGAAAAAGTAATGTAAAACATTATTTTTTGTTTACATTTATAATTACATGCCAGTTATAAAGGTCACTTTGAGAAACAATCACAGAAACTGTACTTTGAGGTAAAAATTAAAAAAGCTACAATTGAAGTTTGCAACCCTCTCACAGCTAAGATGTGGAAAGAAGACACCACAGTGGAAAGTACTAGAATAAACATAAATTTTTCACAAATGAAAAACAAATTGTTTTTTAATTTCTCTATCGAAAACCGGGGTCAAATATTTGCTGGATGAATTATAAACCCTAGGAACATTGCCCATGTATTCCCGGTCTTCGTTTAGAAAAATTCATTGGGATCGGAGTAGCTGTAAATGGCTAGATGTTTACCACCCCATGTGGAACATATTGGGACTCCTTATGTGATCCAGCTTGAGAATTTTGAATGAGTCACCATTATCCATTAAATGGCATCATCGTGGTCTGTGTCTCTTCAAATTTTTTCTTTTAAACAGTTGAGTATTTCCTTAGTTGTGTTTTTGGCAATAAGATTATTCAGAGATGATACTGTTGCCTTGATTTCATTCAGAACGATTTTCGAGCTATCTTTTATTTTTAGCGTTTGTGGCTGTTTGGACTAGAGATTTTCCTTCAGCATCAATTTAGCTTTCGGATAGAGCTGGTTGGTTCTTTAACTAATGAATAAGCCGTTTTACCTTCAAAACTTAGATTTAACTTCTCCGATTCCTGAATTTTAAAATATCATAACTTATAGGTATTTTCCCATGCAAGTATGAACAGCAGAAATTTAAGACAATAAGTCTTATTCTGTGGTGCTTAAATCTAATGGTGCTTAAATACAAGACAATGATGCCTATGTGTATTGAAACATCAAAATGCCCCAGTATCTTCATGTCATTATATATGAGGTTGTCAGGTTGGTTCTTTTTTGACAGGGTTGCATAAATGAGATTGGAAATGGGGGTGCTTTTTAAGGGGTGCCTATTTAAGGCTTTTTTTTATCAAAGGACTAGCCTACCATAAATATTTCGTCTACAATTCTAATATGAGTACATATCTCGTGTCTGAAGAGTCACTGCTTTTTGGAATAAAATAGCTCTTATTATAGAGGAGGCTTATTCCTGCATAGTGATTAATCAAGGTATTATGGTTCCTGTACTTTGTGATGTTGATTTACATTTGAAAACTCAGCCACCCTACCAAACAAAGCTTCTCGCGGCTGTGGGGGATAAGACAAGATATATAACCGTTTATACCATGGCTAATAGGATTAGCAATGAAAACCTGTAAAGCTGCTTTCAAAAGGCACATCTTTTATCGAGATCTGATGTTATGAGGACATAGGTACAAAAGCGGCTGTTTTCGAATTGATGAAAGATGAAAATAACTCAATTTGGATAATCTGACGAGTCTTCAAGACACTCACTTATTTTCGCTGAAACGTTGTTGCTGAAGATGCTACAAAAGAGTTCAAAATGTTCCAATTTTGATCATCTCAAGTAATTTCTTGTTTCAAAGTAAGTGTATGTCTCAAAGTTTTGTTTACTGCTTTTTGTTCTGAAATCAAAAGTGAATCCAGATACTTTAGGTAATACTCTAAGTAAGACTGAAAGCGAACATTTTATGATACTGATTGTTTTTATAATATTTGATTACTTCTTTTTGCATTACTATTGTAATCTGTTGTTCTTGTTTCAAAAAAAAAAAAAAAAAAAACATGACACATTAACTAAGCTTTCTATTAAAGACCTAACTCCAACCTGGTCAAGTATCAAGAGTCATTTCCCTAGAACTCATTATATGGTAAGGATAGTAAGATCTCTTTTAGGCAAAGAAGAGTTTCAGCTGCTACCCACAAAATTCGGGTGGAAAAAAGAAGGTGGAGTTTTATACCCTGATTTATAGTTTTATACCGACTGATTATACCATCACTTGCATATGTACAACATGTTTGAGAAATTGCTGAGTCCCATATTTAAAATAATATAGGTGAAAAGCTCTTACTGTTATTTCAGGCCTTATTTTTGGAATGGCCTTCCAAGAGATCTTAAAGAAAGCAACGTAAACTCGTTCAAACACGCCGTAAAGAAAGCTTTCTTTGAAAAGCGCGCTTTAAGAAGGGGGATATCTATGTTAGATAATTTGGATTATCATTATTATTATAATTTTATTATTATTATTATTATTATTATTATCATTACTATTATTATTTCCTAAAGGACTGCAATGAAAATCGGGTGCTTATACTTTGTTTTGCGTCATCCTTGTTAATGCTCTTGCTCTTATATATTTATTTATTTACGTATTTTAATTTTTATGTTCTATATTACGACATGTTTTCAAACTTTTATTATTATATATTTATAGTTGCAATTTGTTCTTCCTTATATTTATTTTGTAACTGAATAAATTTACTTACTTACTAAAAATGTTATTGCATATTTGTACTGAATAATCTGATTGTGAGTTGATTGTCCTTTTTTGAGTTGACACTAGTATCTTGTTAGCTGTTCAGTTTTAAACCCCATGTATTTAATATGATTGTGATCTACATTCGTGATTTGTTAGATTGAAAGTGAGGGGTTACATGATGGTTTTTTTGTAAGTTTATTCACTTAGCAAACAATCAAATAAAATAATTTGAGAAAACCGAGTTTTTTGGGTTCGTTCTAAATAACTGGATTTCGCACCCAAGTTTTTCCGAATGGCTACTATGTATATTAAAAGAAAATGTCTCTGCATATAGAAGTTTTTACAGAACTTACTCGCGGAGCTTAGATTATATCCTTCTCAATTTTTCTCGATTTTCCTTACATCATATTGTTGTACATAGGACTGCTTTGGTCATTGCTTTTTGTGGACTTTTAAGAAGTTCTGGGTATACCAGCCCAAATGTCTCTACTTCTTAACAAACGTCAAATTTGATTGTATCTGGTGTTTCTTTGTCAAGAGATAAAAGAGATGTGTTAATTATTCAAGTCAAAAACCAATGAAAAATATATGTATATATTCGAATTGGCGCTAAGAAAGCCTGATATTTGTCCAGTCTGAAATATGAAATTCAGTCTTTCCTATCACCAAAGTTCATTTTCTGAATCGCACTACATAATATGAAATGATCACTTTCTTATGTATCATCAGATGTCAATGCTACTTGTGCTGGTTTTTCTGGTGGAAGTCAATATTAATTCACATTCATTTTTTTTGGAGTGAGAAATCTGAGGCAGCACCAGCAGCTGTCTTCCACTGAATATCTTAGAAGATAGTCAAGTAGCATGTTGCGCTATAATTTGCCACTTCCTAGTAAGTGAATTTGTTCCCTATGCAATAAAATGGCTTATATGTACAGAAATGTTTCATGGAATCCAATTTGTTATCATGCAGTTTTTATACCGGTCTGTGTATTATGTTATTCGCTTCATCCAACCAATTTTCCAACCAGGAATTTGGGGGAAAATCTTGTTTTGATATAAGTAAAGTGAAGTAAATTTGGGGATTTGCTTGCATTATGTTCATGTTGTTGCTTGAATGCTATTCTTGCGGTATAAATGTATCAAAATTATGAGTGATGCCTCCCAGCTCACTTAGCAACTAGGTAAAAAACCAGCTTATAGGATATTGGAACTGCGAATTTATCAACAAAATATGTCAGAATAAGATAATAACATTTGTCGACAGAATAAATCCACTGCATTCAGAATTATGGATGAAATCGAAAACCACTTCGACAACAAGTTCGTAGAATTAGCTAAAACTGTCAGAGCAAGTTCCTCTTAAATTTAAAGGCAATAAGCTTCCATACAAAATCAACACGAGCAAGTGCATGCAAGATATCAATTTAAGGTAGCCTGAAAAAGCAATGTAATAGAGCTAATCAAAATAGCGCATCAATTGCCAGGGGTGGGGCGAAAGTGGATGAGTACGCTTAGGATAAACTTGAAACTACAGGAAAGATGAACGAAAATTATCATTGGAGGAGTTGGGAGTGAAACAAGAAAGCAAGAGTAAAGCTGTTATGTTTGCGAAAGAAAAGTTTTGGAATGCTTCCAACATTGAAATGCCAACATCTCGAAACAAAAATCTAAGAATTTTTGAAAACAGGTTCATCTTCAAGGCAGATTCTTCCTGTCTCACTTGTGGCAGGCACGGTGATTGAAGGAAAAATCTCCTAAGAGAGCAGACTGACACAGATCTGCTCCACAATTATGAAAAATGTGAATATGAGTACTTTTACTGGAAATTGCTCTAAACTTGAACCGTAAAGTGAAAAAGTAATATCTATGTTTGTGAAAGGTTTTCTCTGGAATTCTTCAATTTTCTGAAAATATCAATGCCAGTTCTACTAATTATAATTCATTAGAACAAGCTTTAAAATTCTATTCATTACAACACCTAGCAAAATGTTTCAGAAAAAAGTATGCACTTGATTATGCAGAATTTGTTTCGAATTTGAAACTTGAGCTCTGCTCAACATTCTGAAGTGAATAACCTGCCACTATTAATAAAACCACTTTCAGTTTTGTTGCAAAAGGTTAATATACATTTGATAATAGACCTTAGACATGCCACAAAAATGTTTATCAGCAACACATAAGATTTGATGACTTAAAAGCAATGAAACAATTAGTAGAAGCTAACGGCTTCCTTTTTAAATTTGAACTTTCTGTGGGTTATCATCATGTTGACATACTTGAAGAACATCAAAAGTTTTTGGACAGAAAATTTTCAGACTAATTATTACATTTTTTAGGGCTGATCTCTTAGACCGTAAAATTTTAACCCTACCATTTGGTCAGAAATTCTGATTTCAGCTTTTTCGTTGCCCTTTAGAATCTAATTAGGAAGTGAAATAAATAAAGACCCAAAATTAAATCGAATCTACTATAGATTTTCATGGTATTCCATTAATAACCGTTTTCTGGAAAGTGTTGTCCAGATTATAGCAAAGAAAATAAAAAAGACCCTTAAGAATCTCCTATTTTTGGCTTAACCTATATTTGTGGTAAGTTTAATTGAACCTTTATTCGAAACTTTGGTATTTGAACTTAGGGCAGAAGTTGTGATAAGGTGGGTTTTAGTATGTCAAAAGAAGCATGTCATAGAACATTTCTTTGAAATTTTACCTTTATAATATTATGTTTTTAGGCGGTTTCACCATTTTTTCGTTCACCCTCCCAGATTACTAATTCTACAGCGATTCCAATATCAATTTGCAAAGTTATGATTTATCAATCTTTATTATTTATTAGTGAATAAATTTTTGAACTAAAAATACAAGAGAAAGCAAATCGTTAAACAAAACAGAGTTCATACATACGCATCCCCTCCTGCTTTGAAACGTCAAAGTACAAAAATGTCAACGAAATCAAGCTCTTGGCCTAAGAAAACTTAGATAAAGAAGGTGTATAAATCATAATTCACACTTAATAAATTGGATTGAGGGGTCATGCCATCACAAAGTCTTTATGCCAAGAAGGTGGTTTTTGATTTCGAATAGGTCGCTTATTGGTCACTGTGCCGTGCTCCGTAGTTGGCTGATCTTCATCAGTTGGGGCAAGTGAGGAATCAGCGTCACTTGGTGATGTTTGTCGCGATGTTTGTGGATGATCGTTGACGATGATAGGGAGATTTCCTCCTGGGGAAGGGTTGTATTTCTTCCTAAAGGCTCAACAGGTGGTGGATTGACCTGACATGGCTGCTCAGGAACTTCTGTGCTGACGATGTTTGGAAGGATTGAACGAGCAGGAAATGGAGAACGACGCTGCTGCTCCACTAATAAGTTAATCTTTCTTAAATATCTTCTGTCCGCAAAGTAAGACAGCTGGATTCGTCAATTTTAATGACGTACTGGTCATTATCTGTTGACTCAACAACTTTTCCTGTCCTGCCCCGCTTCTTAGGGAACTGTCCGTGTTGTTTCTGATTTAGGCAGTTGTCACCAACCTGAAGAGGTGGAAGGCTTTTCATCTTCGATGTTAATGCTTCTATTTGTCGTGCAAATCGTGTGCGCAAAGTTTCCTCATATTTGTTCCATAAGTCTTTCCACATTGTTCTAACACTATCGTTAGTGTAGATTTGCGACTTGGGTTTCACTGGAAGACAGTCTCTGAGTGGCCTACCACATATAATTTCAGCAGGCAATATACCATTCTCAAAATTAGGTGTGTTTCGAAACTGTAAAATTGCCTGGGTAAAAGCGTCAGTATTGATATCTCCGTTAAGAGATACATTATTAGACAGCAGCCTTTTCATTGATTTGAGAGCAACTTCCACACGTCCGTTAGATCGGGGATTGTATGAAGACGAGAGACAATGTTTGACACCCCATCTGTTCAAAAAACGTGCAGTCTCCTTTGATTTGAACTCAGGACCTCCATCGCTGCTGAGTTCCTCAGGTACGCCATATGTTGCAAAGTGGCTTTTGAGGGCGTTGATAAGTCCAGATGAACCAGTGTTCTTGCTGCCTGGATTAACTTTCAATACTTCTGGCCAATTACTAAATCTATCAACAGTTATTAGGTAATTGCTTCCATCCTGCGTACAAAAGTCTGCAGCAATGGCTTCCAATGGATATGACAGTATGAACGGATCTGCAGGTGGAAGATGGGGCTGGCTCGTAGTCATCATCTAGAATATAGCACATTGCTCACGAGTAACATTGATGGCACCGGTAATTCTGGGCCAGAAGACGGTGGCTTTAGCACGTTTTCTCATGGCATGGTACCCTGATGAACGGAGTGTAGAATTTTGCAAACGGAACTTCGAAAAGATGGTGGTACAAGGATGCGTTCTCCAACTAGCATGACATCATCTACAATCGAAATGTTCTCACGATATGGCCAACATGGTTGCAGTTGCACTGGTAAATGGTCACATGATGTAGGAAAGTTGTTCTGGATAAGATGCTTCAACTGTATGAAGAATGGATCTGACTTAAAAGCGGTTTTGACGTGCTGCCAAGTAACTGCCTGGATCTGGTTAAAAGTTAAAAGACGAACTGATGGAGGCAATGATTCCTCCTCTTCCATATTATCTGCCAATATGTTTTCATCATCTTCCAACAGCCACTCGTGTTTGCTGAGAGTTGGCGTGGGTGTGGCAGGATTTTGGGATGTAGTGTCAGAAGAAGGAATGTTCTTGCCTGGTACATGGGAAATTCGGAATCGACAAGCTAATGCCCGTTGTTTGAGACAAAATATCCTGGTGTTTGAAATCTCATCAAGGGATCTATCACCAAAGATTTTCACTAGAGGCTTGTGATCCGTTGCGATCACCAATTTGTCACATCCGAGTGCGAAGAATTTTGCGTCTTTGAGCGCTCATGCTATCGCCAATGCTTCCTCTTCAATGGGTGTGTATCGTTGTTCAGATGTTCTCTGAAATCGTGATCCTGCTAAAGTGACTTTCCGTCCTTGGTCGCAACAGTCAGGACTTAAAGACTCACATTCGCAAGACATCTGTCGTAGCCTGTATCCGATGCCAGTTTTAGACCAATCAGGTGTCAAACAGGTTCGTCGATGCTGGTCAAAAATTTAAACCTCATGTTTAATTGCCTCTATCAGTTCAGCTTTCGATTTTCGAAAAGCATCATCTAGTTCGTCGGTCCATTCAAAGCATATCTTGGGATTAAGAAGAGGCTTGAATGGCGCCATTATGTCAACAAGCTTGTGACAGTGAGATACTTGGTTGACTAGGCCAGAGCATGTCGGCAATGGATTTAGGTTGAGGAAACGACAGGATTGATTCCAAATACTTGTGAAGAGGTATAACATCATTCTGGGTGATGCAAAACCCAGCAAAATCGATTTCCCGTTGGGCAAATTAGAATTTTCTTAGGTTGAGAACAATACCCTCGTGTCTGACAAGCACAAGATAATCAATCATATGCCACCAATGCTATTCCAGGTCGTCATCTAAGAGAGCAGTATCATTGACACATTTTGTCTTTCTTGGAACTTCAGCAATTATATGGTCATAGCAAAATGTGTAACTGTCCCTGTTCACAAGGTAGCCCTGTGGAGCTACGCAATACAGATACCGACCAAACTCTGTTATAAAGGTTAATAAATGATGATCTTCTTCACAGGCTGGGACGGAGTGATACACATTCCAGGCATCAGTAACTGAGTGGTATGTCCCATGTTGAATGCCACGTGCGTGGCTAAATGGTGGTACAGTGTGGTGAGTGTCATGAAGGCAATAACGGTTAAGGGACTGAAAGTCCGCAACCAATCTTGGGCTTCTATCTGCTTTTCTAACCCAAATTGCTCTGTGGCACCAAGTTGTTGGCGTGTTAGGTTCCACTTTTTCAATGACACCCAATGCAACATCATCATCCAATTGCTTTTTTACTTCATTCCTCCAATGGATAGGATTAGGTGCAGGAGTATGGATAGTGGTGGGCTTTGCCTCTGGATCATTAGTTATTTTTATGGACTGCCCCAGTCATCATCGGAAGTTGTTGGTGGGGACACTGATTAAACGTCGATGTAGAATAACGTGCCAATAGCCACTGTTTTATCTTCTCGTTATTCTCCTCGTTGACAGTAAGTGGGAGCTTTTCAGGACGGGAAGGTGGTGCTTCTCTCGTCAAGCATTCACAAAACAGGGCAGGAGGACAAGTACTTGCCTGTGGTAGCCTTTATGTAGTTCGCAGTGGAATTGGTGAATCAGACAAAGACGCGACTGCACCAATTGTGGGGAAATCATGTGAGATGATTCGTAGCTGTTCCATGCTATGTCAGCTTAGGTAAAAGAGGTCAATTGTGTCTGACACATAAACAATCTCAGCAGTTTCAAACCTCTTCCCATCTTTGTCCTTTCCTGAGAGACGGGTGAACACAGCACCGAGGATGTTAATCCCTTCATTGCTTGCTGCAAACATTTTCTTTCTCACTGGTATTAAGTCAGAGTCTTTGAACCCGCAGGAATGAAACATTTTGAGCCCCATCAATGAGGATTGAGCTCTTGTGTCCGTGATTGCAGAGACATTAGACAACTTTATTACAGGACATGACAAATTGAAATGAGCATGAATCGAGTGATTAAGTTCAAACATGCAAAATTATGATTTATCAATCTTTATTACTTATTAGTCAATAAATGTTTGAACTAAAAATACAAGTAAACCAAAACAGAGTTTATACACACAATTTAATCATTGAAGCAGATTGTCTATGGTCCAATGTCACAGTCAATGGCTATGGTGGCAATACATATATCAGGAAATCATTTGTATCAACCTCTTCTTGATCTGTTTTCAGCTTTCCTACAACATTTAAAAGTATCATTTTGTTTGACAACAAAATGTTAAAAGTGGTTTTGTCCAGACCAATGTTCCAGCAAAGATCTTTGAAACAGTCTTTTGTTTCCTGTATCTTCCATGAACTTCCCCAGTTGACCTGGCTTGTTTTTATCTCTTATTTTAATGCTTGGGGCGTAACAAGATACTTTGATTGAATTCATTCTACTCTCGACAAAGGATTCCAAGGAGCTTTTTCCAATTTGTTCCGCTGATATTAGTTCAGTTTCCACCCCACGAGATGCTTGGATCTCTGAGAAAAGACTTGGGCGATTGTTGAAAGGGTATCCCACAGAATCCAAAGTTTCGTTTGCCCTTTGGCAGCCACCTCGTCATATTGTAACCGACTTATTTAATTATTTTGTGTAATTCCTTATATTCCACAAACAGTTCCTCATTCAATTTCTCCAAACATTTAGATACTGTATAGCTACTTAACATTTATCTTTGAATAGTACCAATTGAAGTGCTATAGCGGCCTATTATTATTCCATGGCACTTTTCTTCTGTATTGGTAGTCTGTTCAATAGAGTGATTGGTTGGGATTTTATTAAACTTTCCAATTGAGCGTTTCATAAAATAAATAGCCTTTCAAGAAAAAAACTTTTGAACCCTGCTAAAATTGGGGAAGGCAATAACAATGGAGACACACAGCTCAAAGATCAGAATACTTCAATGTATAGCAGTGAGTCCCTGAAATTACTTTCATTTGTTTCTATTTGTTATTTTTTACCTGCGTCTCTGAATAGAATGAAGTTAAGAATAGAGAATGGAGTTGCTTATTACCACACAAAATTATACAATTTTGTGAAATGTCAGCTCCTCTTTCATTCAATATTTTACATCAACAGTTATGACCTATTGCATTCCCGTATATGAAATCCTAGACTATAAATAGTCTTATTGACAAAAATCGAAACGGGAAATGCTGTGTAAATTGAAGCTGTGAAAATCAGACTATTACAGTTTGCGATTTCAAAATCAACGCCGTTTCTTCGGCTTCAGCAACTTCGGCTTCAGATTTGTGCTCTTCTACCAAAGAAGTAGCATTGGTACATAGGCGAAAATTTAGGTGAAATGAAATGACCCAGCCAGATGACAGAGCACAATGGACTTTTCTAACTCTTTTACGTTCGAAGATGACTTAAATGACAACTTCAATCTTCTAATTGAAATAATTGATAGAAATTTTATCGATATTCATGACCATACCGATTTAGCCATTAAAGGTGTTGATAAAAACATAACTGGGAAGACCTTCCAGTGTTTGTTATGCTCTAAAGCATGCATCTTTTCCCAAGATTTGAAAAACCATACAAAGATCATGCCTTCAGAAATTTGTTGCAAAGAAAACAAATCGACAAGGTTCAATGAAAACGATTTCTTGAATGTTATCCATGATACCTTTTCTAGACTTATATTTGAAAGACTCTATCCAACACTGGAAGAACTCAAAAAATCTCAAATCTTAAAATCTCACTGATGTTCAAAAAAGTTCCTTTTAGGGAACACTAAAAGAGCTTGTAGATAACCTTGAAAGAAATTTAGAAAAATTCTCTCCAAGTCGTTATCATACAATAGCACTGGCACCATTTCAAACTGCATCAAAAAATTGCAGTCTTGTCCTTTGCTGTCAAAGTACATCGTTAGCGATTCTAAAACTGAGTGGCACAAATTTGTCAAACAGTGGTGTTAAGGTCGGTTCCCACCAGGCGATTTTCGAGGATATATAGCGATTATGAGAGGAAAACAGAAAAGCGATAATTTATTAATCATTGAAGATGTGTGCGTTCACATTAATCTGAAATTTTTATATCTTTTTGAACTTGCAATTAAATGTAGCTACAACCGTGGAAATAAAAGATGGCACAAAACTTACAACACACCTACTGTAGGCAAATTTTTCAAAGATTTTTATCCCCTCCCCCTAATAATTCAATGTTGGTCACAAATCAAACCAAAATAACATTGACTCAAGGGGGGGGGGGCGGTGAAATTTTATTTTGTGCCATTATATTAATTACAGGGTTGTCTACAATTCTAAGGATCTTCAGTTTCTGTTATTTAGTTTTCCGTACAATATTAACAGTAAATTTTGTATTTTTGGCACATTTTCAGCTATGTTCAAAGATAAACTAAGAAGTAGGAAGATCTATAAATTAATTTTATACATTTGCTGCACCTCAATTTCTTATTGTACTCAACTTATAGTTTGGACACTATTCCATACTTTGTATTAAAGTTAATGGAGCCTTGTATCGACAAAAGGAGATTACATCAAAAATCTAATGTGAAAATCAAAGATTTGCTAGACATATTTCCACAGTATTATCACAGATTGATTTATCGCCATGCCAAGAAATCATTCTGCATGGATGCTCCACACGACAGGAGAAACAAAATAAAAGTGCACCAAGAAAACTAGAAATAAAATTCTTCGGCTTATTCAAATTTTGAGAACTGAAGGTAATTTTACTGCTAGACGATTAGCTATTGCTGCTGATGTATACAAAAAAGCTACTACCAGGGCAGTTAGAAAGTTTTTAAATTCTGAGGGTTATTATTAATTGCAGACACGCAAAAAAAGCCTGCTAAAACCAAAAGACTTAAAGCTGCGAGTAAAATTCTGCAGAAAAGTCAAGCTGCGAAAGCTCGGATTGGGGAAAGTTGAAATTCTCTGTAAGATTCACGGACTGACTTTGGTACATAGTAATTGAAGAATGAAGAATGAGGGCTAAATATTGATGCATTGGAAAGTGGTTTCCTAGAATACTTCAAAGGGTTAACAGAACAGTACAAAAAATTTTAAAAATATTTTTTGGTCCATGGAGTTATATCACATTTAAAACTGTGTGACGAATGGAACATGAAATTGGCCAAAATTTAATTTTTAGAAACAACCATAAATTCTATCTCAAGTTTTAGGGTCAAAGCTTATTTTTTTCTATTTCTAAAAAGGTTAGACAGATAGTCAGAGGTTGTACTTAAATATTCAAAAATCTGTCTCATTATTGAAATTTTATTCAGAGAAATCACAGCCACATTGATTGTCACGGATGGAATGTCACGGACGGAAAAAATGAAATTTGACTATAAGTTATTGTTTTCTTTTGAAATATCAAAAACACAAATACTAAGCTACAATTTGCAGGTCCAAAGCCAAGTCCTACCAACTTGGACCTGGAATGGATCATATTGAGCATGATAAATATTATGATAACAAACTATGTTATTCTCTTTTTCAAAGTTTTGAGGCTGAGTAACACCAAGTGGGTGTTCCAAACACCTCACACAAACTTGTCCATTTATTGGTTTGCCAAGAATTTTCCCAATAAATGTTTCCTCTTCATATATAACGCAAACCCATTTTCCTTCCTTTGCATCAATCATGGACATGGGCATCAGTTTGTTGTTCTAATCAGCAAAATAAGTTAGGAAATTTTGTCTCATCGACATTAACCCTATGTTAACTGGGCTTTTTTGACCCTGAAAAATTTGGGGAGGGGGTCAATTTGACCCCCACCAAAATTTTTGGGTCTGGTAATGCTATGGCCACGAAACTTTCTCAAGATGAAGAACAACTCTTACTGACTCGATTCAAGCAAAAATTATTTTGCTGACCTCACTATAATGATGACGTCATCACTCTTTAAGAGAACAGTCAAAAAACCTTCAAAATAACGCCATTTTGGATATGACGTCATAACGTCGTTGTAACGGCAAATATATGACGTCAGGTGAATGTTGTCGATACTTTGAGAAATATTCAATAGATTTAGAGTGCAAAGATTCTCGATTTACCCCATGGTCAATGACTATTCTGAAAATTCGATTTTGAAAATTGAGAGGTGGTTTTGAGACATGGCTTCTAGACAAAAGTGCCCAAAATTTTAGGGCCGAATTTTTTTTTCAAATCATTCCTAACAAAAAGTTTTTAAAAGTTGCCAAATTCTACCGTTTACAAATTTTTCGTTCTGGAGTTACAGTGGAAAAACCACAGGGGGGGGGTCAAATTGACCCCCCAGTTAAAATAGGGTCAAGACCAAAACGGCACAATTAAGCTAACAACTAATTTAATAAAGTGTATATCTTATCATTTTCTTTAGATTGATCATAATCTTCTTTTTCACTGTCTTCTTTATCATCATCCTCTTCTTCAGCATGTGCATCTTCTTCATTTTCTCCATTACATGCAATCATAGATATATATTTCTAGATGAAGCCTTTAAAAACTTGCGACTCGATTTTGACTGAAATCTGTCATCTTGCGACACAAGTCGTTGTTATTGCAATGCAGCAGTTTAATATTTTTTGACGTAACGAATATTTCAACGGGACAAACTGACCTTTGATTTTTAATCGGCCTTGTGTCGCAAGGAGCTATGGAGTGCTCAAAAACCGGCTTCCGAATAATGAAAATAGGCTTGATCTAGAAAATATATCTATGCATGCAATAGTCTTCAGCTCTACTGCTTCTTTCTTGTAGTGACTTAAAAGTAAAGTGCTACATGAACCTTCATGCTTTTAAGAATTCCACGAAAGTAGAATATGGAAACAAAAAAGTATCTATTTAATTTTAAGACAATTTTTGTGAGATTATAATTTACCTGTTCAGGAATAAGCTGATCTTATCGAGCGAAACACGATCAACATGATGAATGTGAAGATTTCCTTTGAGATACACCCTATCATCAAGGTTTGGTTTCAAGACTTCATCCTTGTCAAGGTAAAACACTGGAAAATTAAACAAGTATGAAAGTTATAAAAAAGACTTTCAAAGACTGAAAAAATGAACATAAGTTCCTCTAATATCACATAATCTTTCAGCCTCTGTTGCAAATTGAGCTGCATTTTGGATAACAATCCTGCCAGTCCTTCTCTGTATACTTTCCTTTTGACTGTCCCGCCTATACCATCACGAGGACCTAGAAAGTAAATGAGGGCAAATGTTCATTTTAAGAGCAAGGTTTTGGTCAACGTTATTTGTATGCCTAATTATATTTCAATTCTAGTATATGTACCTTTAAAGTGATGTGCCTCTCCATAGTTCCATCTTATATTAAGAGCTTGTGGATAATAACAAAATGATCTAAACACATAGCGAGATCTCAATTGGGCAGCACCATCCATCACTCTAAAAGTGAAAGTTGGTAATTTCAGGGCAAATGTTTTGAATGATATTTACCAATTTTTGGTTGTTAGTAAATGCCACATCCGTATCATATGAAGTTTCATTACAGATTATAGCAATTAGAATGATATTAAATATTTGTTATACTTCATCTTTCCATTACATGCTACATCTTTATGGATATAGCAAGCAGCTATAAAAATTGTGAAGCACGCATGTCCAAAATATGCGCTTTGAATCTCATGAAGCTGCTTGTTCTCATAGTTTCTTGAAAAGTCAACCGATAAAATAACATCTTTTTTTCCAAGGTTTTTTTTTCAAATGCTTGAGCTCTGAATACTGGCGATATATGTTGTATGTTTGTGTTTTCATACGTGATCCAGTTATGCCAGCTTCCAATTTTTGTGCAAAGTCCTCTCCAGAAAGAGCGTTCATGACCTGTCGTACCATTTTGTCTTGCGTCGTCCATTCATAGAAAGAAACTTCATCGATACTTTCCAGTACTTCAACAACATCAGTGAAATCGCTTGACTTTGTGCATTTTTTACAATCATCGAACATACATTCTTTACTTTTGACTGGGCAAACACTTAATTCTAAAATTGTGGTTGTTGCAGGAAGGGCTTTTGCCAATTCTTTTTTGTCATTTTTCTGAAGTTGACTTTTGGCTGCCTCTAGAAGTAGCTCGACGTTTTCACATACCTGACATTTACAATCATCATCTGGTTTCTTATCTCGGAGTATCAAATGTTTTTCCTTTCCAACAATATCTCGTACTTGGTAATAGGTGGTAGGTTTTTCAGCAGCATTTTCTTTGTTGTATAGAGAGACAATTTTACTGAGTGTTAGGTGGTGTTTATGTTTGTATATTTTGATACCGTTTTCTTACCCACAGTATACAGTGTCATCTCTCCCAGGATTGCACCAGCTGTCTCGTTGTTCCATCAAGGTCCTAACTTTCTATCTGTGTTGTTCATCTCTTGGACCTGTTGCTTGACTCCATGTCAGTTGCTTTCTTGCGACACTAGATACCAGGGGCGGACTGAGACCATAGATGGCCACCGGGAAAATCTGTCAAGGGGCCCATAATTTTTACAAGGAAGGGGAAAAAGAAGGCTTTAAAAATTAATTTGATATATATTCATTTTCACTTCGTTTACCGAGAAAGACCATGACAGGACGA
>JANSTP010289144.1:0-18290 GCA_025330745.1 Cladonema radiatum | reverse complement strand
CTTGGAGTGAGATTACCCAAAAATGAAGGCGTCTGCATTATACAGCACTAAAAGCAGAGTTAACTTTAAGCTAAACCTGGACTATCAAAACAGTAAAACGCTTAAGCTTCCTGGGGACTATGCCCCCAAGTCCCCCACCAGGGCTCTGCCCTAGACCCTTTCGGGGGCTTACAGCACCCCCTAAACCCCCTGCTGCATATTTCACACCTAAGGTGTGAGGAAAGTCCTATGGCCTTTATTTGGCCCCTCCACTTCTAATTTCCTGGCGTAGGCCCTGAACTTAGGTTCTCACTGAACTACTGCTCAAAAATATAAACAAAATTTATATTAATGTCTATTTATCAACCATACAGATCTTTTGACAAATGTAAAATTGCTGAGTAAACAGATAGCTGCCAATGCAAAGCAAATTGTAAAATATTTGAACAGTATCAAAAAATATATGAGCTCAATCATGGTGAATATCAGAAAGCTAGAATTTGGCAGTACCACAATCCTGATATCACATCTTATAAAAGAATTGAAATCAACAGTAAAAAATTAATGATACATAAACACGAAAAAAATATATATACTATGAAGGAGCTTCACCTCCATTCCAAAGTGTCAAGAGATGGATAGTTAATTTTAATGAAAACAGAAAAACACAGACTAAGTCACCATTACACTAAATTTTAAACAAGAAATTAAATATAAAAATATAGAATGACCAAAAGACTAATTGAAAAAATCGTTGATATGTAATCGTAATTTTGCAATAATATGTATCATGTTGAAAGAGAAAAACGTAAGATTAAAGGTAAGTTGTAGAAATATATGCATAGAAAATGACTAAATAAATTCTAAACAATAAAACAAGGACTACAGAAAAAACAACAAAACTAAACACAAGTAAGCAAACAAAATAACAATTAAATAGACTAGTATGATTGTTAGAACTGAATGTATATTGTTCTCACTATATAAAGTAGCTGCCACCTACTTTATATAACAACATACCATGTCTGCAACCTTGTTACAGTTCAAATAAGTAGAAATACACAACTAAACACACCACGACGTTAAGCGACAAATACATTGGCCACATAAAGATTATATACCATCATCCCTATCTGAACAGAATCAAATACCCAGCTGGCTACTGAGCATTTTCACCAGTATAGTGATTAGGTGTTCCATACGAGTAAGCATCACCTGCTTCATTGATGGCACCCGCCAGATTCGATTGGCATATAAGACCTTACCTAACAATAAACACAATATCAAATGAACACACATACATACACAGCACAAACATAAAACAATATAGAACAAACACAGTAGAAATAAAATAAAATAAAAAGAAAGCTAAAAAATATGTATATGATATATTTACGAAGTGGGAAGATAAATGTATTGTGAAAGAAGAAGATAATCACGTTTGACATAAATTATGGATATATTTTAAGTGGGATTACTAAGTTGCTCGAAAATATCAAAAACAATTTCATAAGATGATTTCTGAAGTGAAGTAAAAGCCTTTGAGTGACGGTATTGGGCTTTCCTACATATTTGTAGCAATCGGTTATTGCTGGCACCTTGACTAAGCATTCTTTTGAAAAGTGATATTGCCTTAGGGAAAAAGTCATTATATCTTAATATTATTCTGTCAGTTCCTAAGATTTCAGACATAGTAGAACCATAGAAAACATGTTCTGGTATATTAATAGAAAGGTCAGGCATTCGAACAATATGAAAAGGAAATTTATCTCACTTATCAAATAACCTATATATGAACATTCGATCCTCAACGAAGATTTCCATGTCCAAAAACGTAGCATCTGCTCCAAAATGATCCTGTTTAAATTGTAACGCAGATGGCTATATGTCAGTATCAGAATGAACATATATCAGTATGTCAGTATATATGTCAGATGGATATGGATATATGTAAGTATGTCAGTATAACCTGTTTTCCATTAGATAACACCCTTTGTTGAAGTCGTCATATTTAACAACAGAAAATTGATAAGGAACACAGAAAAATCTTAATCATAAATCAATAGTTGAATTTAATTTAAAAAGTTGCATCAACATCGACAAAATTGTACAGTACTATGAACTACTATACAGTGAAACCAGTATAAAACAACCACTCTAGGGACCATAAGAAAGTGGTCTTTTTAAACAAGTAGCCTTCTTAAACATGTTAAAAATAATAGAAAATGGCATTTTGGGACTCTTTATAGACAGGTGGTCTTCTTATGGACGTGGTCGTTTTTGCAGGTTTCACTGTAATTTCAAAAATCAAAAACTTTAAAAGACATCTTATACAATAATATTATAGCAATTGGATTTATTGGGGGATTTTTTCTCCTTGAACTGATGAGGAAAATATAACACAAAATTATACAAAGGCCTTTTCAAAGTATTGATATTTTTCTATAATTTGTTGGAGTAAACATGTTGTGGAAATGGACTAGAAAATGGGAGGAAAGACAATATATGCTTTTTATTTTCTGATTTTAGAACAAAATTCGGTTACAACTAAATAAAGTTACCAACTATCAATTGTTTGGAACTGACGAGGGACTGTCGAACGTTTGTAACATCTCTAATGAAAAAAATTGATGCTACAAAGCAAATAAATAACAATAGATTACAAAACAATGTGTTAAATTTCACTGTATTCTTGTAAAATTATTAAATCGCCCAATTATCCTACCAAAGTTATTAGAAGCTTAAGCATTAAGTTCAACATGTATGAATAAAATTCCACCCTTTAATTCTTATTCCCATCATGAAAGTTTAAAGTGGCCGTGTTACCCTCTGACAATGCAGGCAATAGAAACAACCATTGCTTAGCAGTATTAGCATTGTTTTCATTTTTCGCATCTCATTTCATATTAATCAAATTTTGACTGGTAATCATAAGTATGTAAACGAGCAGTGGACAGTTCACTATGCCTGCCATTTTTGAAATTTGCTAAATGGAACAAAGTTTTGAAGATTATAATAAAAAAATCTCTTTCCTTTTCCTTCAGAATAAATTGCATTTCAACACACACCTTTTGCTTTTGCCACACACCTGCAGTGTCATCAAAATAAAACTAAAAATGCTGGTATACCAAAAGCCAAACATTACCACAAAAACAATATCAAGCAAAACTCTTGGATATCAATTGTTGACAAAGGTAATGTACACTTCGCAAAAAGAAGGAAAAACTAACCTTCTCTCGCAATGAAAAAATACAATTAAGCAAGGAATTCTGTCTAACAATCTAGCAACTCTGCTAACCAAAGATTTTATTTCAGAAAATGGTTAGAAATAAGATTTTGAAAAAATTTAAGGGGGAGAACATTTTTCTATATTTTTGGTTATAACGTGAACGATGACGTCATTATTTTCGGTCAAGAAAAAAAATTTTTCTCAAAGCCTTAAAATATATACACTGTTAGATAGGAACTTTTATACTGATTGAACTTTGATAAAAGATCTGACACTCTAAACAAGCTGGTAACGAGTTGTGACGTCACAAACACAAAAAAATATTTCATTTGTTTTTGAGCTGTCAGACAAGGAATTCTGTCTGACAATCTAACAACTCTGCTAACCTAGAAATTGGAGAAGAAATGATTCGTAATAAAATTTCGAAAAATACTGAAAGAGAAAACATTCTCTCACACCCTTGAAAACTATATACCGTTTGAAAGGAAATTTCATGCAGAATAAACTTTATAAAAAGATCTGACACTCTAAACGAGCTGGTAACGAGTTATTTTATCACAAACAAAGTAAATATTTTCTATGTTGTAATGCTAATCTCAACAAAAACAATGGATGTGTAGGAAAATATTTTGAAAGCCACCAAAAATTTAAATGCTCTTTCAAAAATGGACGACAAATATGGTAGCATTAGATATAACATAATCCGCTTATATATTTCTTTGTTGGATATTGATGAAGATATAGAAATTAATTTGTAAGAAATATTTGAAGCGGACGAAGCAGCAGTAAGGGTAGATTTTTTACAAGAAGACTTAGATGTTGCGACGAATGTAACTGCAGCTCGAAATGACTCAGTAGAAAATTTTCCTCTTATACATGGCAAAAGTGAAAAAACCCATAAATGTACATTTTGTCAAAAGGAATACAAAGCTCAAGCTTCATTAAATGTTCATCTGAAGAATTGCAAGAAAAGAGATAACTTTCCAGGTATTTTTTCCCAGTTTTTAAACTCATGAGTTAGCTAGAGTTGGCAGGCTTGCTAAACGGAAAGATCTATCATGTTGGTGGTCTCAATGATATTTGTTTTAAAGAGCTATGAAGCTGAGTAGAAAGCTTGTGGGGTAGTTCTATGATATGTACAGTACTTCTGAAGAGTGGGATTAAAGTTTATACAAAATGTTTCAGGCTCGACCCTGTCTGAAAAGTGTGTCTGTCTGGCTCATGCTGTATGGTATGCCCTAGGGTATTTTGAATGGTAGATGTTGTCCTTATATAGGTTGACACTTTTGTGTATTTCCTGCCAATACTCTTGCTGGGGTCATTATTCTGGTGAAATCTGTTTAACATCTTACTTTCTTGTCCTGGTTTTTTCCTGTTTTGGTATAATCTCAGCAAGAGGTTGGCCCTTATTGTCCTGCCTGTGCCCAGAGAAAATCGACCCCTTGCATTTGTTTATGTTTTTCGTGATTCACAGACTTGCCCAGAACCTTCAAAATTATTTTTATAGGCCAGAGGCGAGCAAGCGATGCTAGCACAAAAGAAGGAGTGGTGAACTACCACTAATATAGAGCCAAGCTATGTGAATAGAAATTTGTACTGGTTGGTTATTTTAACAAGTCTTTGTGTAGGATGCTACCAAGTAGCATCTTTTTGTCTGTTCAAATTGTCAATTTTGTCATGTGACCATGACGTAATCTGTGGAAAATGTAAACAAATGCAAGGGGTCTATAACTTCCTCCTCTCCCAATTGATTCAATCTGCTCGTAATTGCATTCGAGCAGATTCGAACAAATAGCTTCACTGCTTATATAATTATTAAAAAAAATGGCTAGCTAATGTATTTTATATCTTTTGTACTTTTAGATCAGGGCCATAAATAAATAAATTAGAATCAATTGAATTAATATAATTCAAATACAAGCAAAATATAATTATTGCCTTTGTGGAGCACAAGGATATTGCTGAATAGAATGTGCAAAAGAATAGACAGCTTGATACGAAATAAGTTTACAGGTTATCTTTTTTCTCACAGGGAATAAATAGTTTTTAAAAATTTGCACAAAGGAATAAATAACTAAGCAAAGAATGTCAATTTTTAATTCATTTGACAGTAAATATATGAAATATAGAATTTTTCCTTACTCAGAGATAAAAACTAATTGTGAACTGTTTCTCCTCGGAGAGTCTGCTTTTTTTCTGTAAGGTTTTCTATGCAATCAAGCTCGCACATGTGCACTCACATGTTTTGATTTGCTAGGAAAGCTGTCTATAGTATATATTCGCTCCATACATTGACATATTTTTTTTCTTTTCAGATTTGAACAAAGAAGAATTTGTGGATTTCTAATCCACGAGTTACGAGTTATAATTTACAGCACAAGTTACCAATTTACGTCACGAGTTACTAGTTTGACCTACGAGTTGCCAGTTTAAATCACGAGTTTCACCTGATATTCGAATGTATCAATAGTCCGACAGTTCCATAAAGTTCCATATCTCCGATAAAATTATTTAATATCTGGTTTACCCGATAGTTGTAATCTCCAGACACTTAGTTATCCAACAGTTAAAATTCCTAACTCTAAAAATAATATATTCAATTCTTTTTGTTGGCCTTAGCAAATTGAACAAAACTAACTAAAATTAGGATATACCCAATATGCCCAAGCAAAAAGGTACCTCCCAAACTAATCTGTATGCACATTTTTATAAGCAACTAACGTCAGGGATAAGTACTTACGGCAACTCAAAATTCAAATACCGAAAGTTGCTTTTCAGTTGCTTTTCAGTTAAAATGCTGAACACCTATTATATGATGTGGCATAGTCTTTACAACAAAAATACGACAACATAATGCCTCTTAGTTTGGATAATAACCCAGAAGGTTCGAAATGTTTTCATAATACTTTTTTATATAAGGTAAAATCACTAGTTTTAACATCAGTACTGGAAGTTTAGTCATGACTTATTGCATCTGTGGGACAACTGATAAGTAGAAAAAATTGGATGTATATCAAGTAAATTGTGGGATTAAAAATACTTTTTTGTCGGACTATTGAAATGTTGGGCAGATATTTTGGGACAATCTTGTACCAAAACGATATTTTTTGACCAAATCATATGATTTAGCAAACTTAAGTTGTCAAATTCATCACTTGCAATTCGCAACTCGTAACTCAAATTTACTATCGTAACGCGAAAATCAAAGTATAAATCACAAAATAAATGATAACTTGTAACTCGTACTAAGAACTCGTAACTCGTAATTTAAAAACTTCAACTCGTAATATGTCTTCATAACTTGTGATTTAAATATGAAACTTGTAAGATAAATGGTAACTCGCAACTCGTAATTTGTAACTCGTAACTCGTAGATAAGTAAATAACGAAGAATTTTTGATGATTATATGTTTGTATTGTGTGATGTTTGTATGTTGAATGAGTTAAAAGAGGCTTTGGAGAACCCTATCCATAGTATCTGCTCCAGTGGTTTAGAGATGAAATAATTGTAAATACACTTTTGCAACTTCAAGATAAAATAACTTTAAAGAGCTTTGCAGAAGTCATATCAGTCAAGGTGTTTGACATAATAAACTTGTGTGGTTCGAAATGCAAACAAAAGGAAGATATGCAATCAAAGTATCGTGAAATATGTTTGGATCCTCATATATACCAACAATGGATAATCTTGTTACAATTCTGTTCAGTTCAATGAAATGTTTAAGGTCCAAATGTTCAAAAGTTCAATATTATGCTACAATACTTATTAAAGAAATTTTTGTTGTTCAGTTTAAGGTTTTATAATGAATTTAAAATGTATTTTGAAGAACTGATTGAAGACGAACTGCAGATACCACTCACTACCGAAGAGGAGTAGATATTTATTATGTTTATTTTCTGAACATTTCACACTTGAAACACCGATATTGGAAACAAATTTAAAATTTATTCTCTTCAGACGTAAGAACAAGATGATGAGATAAGGTTGAACCAACCAAAAAATCCCCATATTGTGTAGCAACAGTTTCAAGATTATATAAATTTATTATGCAAAAAACCAATATGTCGATCACGACTCTCCAACACCTTTTTAAAATCAGTATATTTTTGCGTCAAATTATTATTGCTTTAATTATTCATCCGAGGATCGTATGACGTTGAATTAATTCCCTTTTTTGTATCCTACTTTGAAGTGATGTCAATGTAACAGGCTCCTTAAAGACTTTATTTTGATTCGAAATACTCCACTGCCGACTTCTACTTGTGCATGTCGCCTCTATTAGTATTTCTGTTAGTTGAATAAAAGAATAATTAGCTAATTCCAGCAATAAACCCATAGCATGATTGCAAGAACCACTATTTTTCAGCAGGACATAAGCAATAAGCGAAAACAACCTGCTTTGTGATTTTATGTACACAAACCTCAACCAAACGATATTCTTATTTCATGCTGGCTTTGCCTTTACATTAAAAATAATACTTTCTCCATATTGAAACGAAAAAATAGAGCCAGAAGATATATATCTTTCATCTTTAAAGCACCTCCCTCGATCTGATGTCTTGATGATTGATACTATTGATGATGATTGATTGATATGATTGATTTGCCAGATTTAGTACGATGTTTTTTCACATCTTCGATGATAAAAAGAGGAAATCCAGCTAGCGCTTTCCCGCAATCCCTTTCAACGAACTGAACACCAACAGGAATTTCTTTGTCAACGTTCTTCAGCAGTAGCAATGTCAGATCAGAAGCTACCACTGGCATGATGTTTTTTATGTTAAGAAAGAGAGAGGGTTCCAAGGCTGGACGTTGTTCAGCTATATCTTTGTCACTCGGATAGTGAGATACTATTGTTTCTAAGAATGGCCTTGTTTCCATGAAAATGATATCACGTCCGGAAACTCGGGATAGGCGTACAACCATAAATGTACCAAAGTGTTGATGTTTGGTCTCTTACACGTTCTTTTCTTATAAGCAACTAAAGTGAGGGGTTAGTACTCAAAGTTGCTTCTGAAACCTTGCGAATTCAAAACTGAAAATTGCTTATCAGTTGCTTGCATAAAATTAGCAGCAAATTTTTAGATCATCTAAAATCGTGATTTCTAAAATCTTTAGTATCTAAATATAGAGTAAGTCTTGACTTTATTTTCAGTACTTGCCTTTACTTGACCTAAAATACGTCCATTGTTAGGAATAATGCCACTGAGAACCACCATAAATCTTCAATTAAGTATTCAAAACTAGAATATTTTTTTTGTGCAGCGCTGAATCGAGGGTGGTGTCTAAAAAACAGCTTTCAAGCAAATCGTATTGTTATTGCCTGGAGTAATGTAAATAAATTGTGAAATTTGGTTAGTTGTACCAGGAAAATCCATCTTACTGATCAAAAGGATTCAATGAAGCTGTTCTTGCAAGTAGCCATTCTACGAACATTTTTAGCAGCGGAAAGAGAGCTCTTACGGCTCTAAATAAATAATATTTGTATTTTCTTATGCCAGCTGTAAAAATAGAGCCATTCTTGTGCCTTCAATGATCAAAAATGAGTTCGTAGTTCTTTGAGAGACAAATCAATTTGAATACAAACATTTCTGCTGAATTGCAAAATATGTTCCGTAAATATTATTTTGATAAATATTTTAATAATATAAATAATATCTTATAAATGTTAATTTATGATAGTTTATGGAAATTGTTGGCCGCTATGACATGTGCCTTTTTTGACATGAATACTGGTAGTGCTTCATTTCTCTTGTTTCTCTTGGCATGGAGATGTGGATGTAGTTTTTTCTGCTATTGACTTTGATTGTAAGTTCTTCTTTCTTTCAGTGAGAGCATTATCTCCCAAATTTGCTTGAAAGAAATTAATGCTGAAAATGGAAGTTTTAATATGATTGATGTGGAGTCATATAGCGCAAGTGCGAACAAAGATCTTTTTAACCTTGAAAACTCTACCTTGTCTCTTCCACAAGCTAGAACTAGTTCTAAGGCTAGAAAAAGATGCCTTCGTTGAGTGTCGGCTCGAACAAGATGCTAAAATAGAGCTGGAAAATGATTATTATCTTTTTTGATAGGCTACACTCAAATGGAGGCTCTGTAAAAATACGCAGAATATCATGATGCTAGGCCATTGCGATTCAAAAGACCAAACGCCACAAGGTAGGTTAGTCATCAGCAGATGGCAATTGACGTTCACCTACAAAACCTACTTACACTACTGGCGTTTACAAATGAACAAATCGAAACACCATATAACAACAACAATCTGACTGCACTCTTTTGTAAAGGATGGGCAAATTTGATTCGTTTGTCTGGAATTTGTTTCCTTCTTCGAAAGACCTGCTCTTTTGTGCTGTACTTTATGAGTTTTAAAATAATATCATGCATCTTCTTAATCCGATTTATTTTCTGGACCGGGTGCAACTTATGGATACTCTCTTCCATTGTGCTAGCTTCGCATCCACATGCTTCTGCCAGTACATCGATCACATCTTTCTCGTCACAGTGTACCTTCATCCCGACACTACCATGCAGGGTCTTCTAGAATATTGTTCCATGTCGTTAATCTTTTCTTTTAAAAGGTTTGAAACTATACCAGATACTGATAACCTCGATTCTAACTCAGCAATTTGTGTCTCAAACCAGGCGATTTTCTGCATGCAAATATCAGATTTACAACGTTTCCTGTTTCCATATCCTGCAGTCTGTCCTCCAAGTCTGTGGCTTCATAAAAAGTACTAGCAGAGTTCTTATTTTCGAAACTTTCAGCCACTTTAGGTTGAATTTTCGTTTATTGATGGTTGTGTTTACAAAGTTCTTCTAGACAGTCTTGTCACATTGGAGTCATGGTAAAAAAGACGCGCATTGGGAGAGCATTACGCTATGCTTATCGGTTTCAAGGTTTGTCTCTAGTAGCCAAGTGTCAAGAAATTAAAAACGTCTCCGATTGCGAAATTTTGGTGGATGTTTGAGTCTGGCAGCTAAAAAGACCCCCCAAAAAAGTTGATGTAAATAGTAGTGTCACTGTAGAAGTACCTTCAAAACCAAATATATCACTGAACGTATCTCACAAAACTCTGGGAAAAAGAATTAGTACACCTATCGCATCACCAAAGCAGCAAATTGACTAGCCTAGCATAGCCAAGCCGTTTTTCTTTTAAGAAGAAATTCAGTAAAATGTAAAATGCAGCATCTAATAACTGAGAGAAAAACGCCTTGGAACAGCGTAGACAAAAAAACTAAAATAGCATTTGCTTACTTTTAAAAACTAATCAAGTGACGACATTCTGTTGAAGTTGTTTCATTCTTAAGCCCATTACAATATTTTTATTTTGTGATCTTTTTTGATTAGAAGATTTTTTTCAATCTGTCTATCATCCAATTCATTGTTTTAACGACAAATGACAAAGCTCCCTAATGAGTTTTTTTTTGGTTGGGTTGTTCTAGACTCTTCTCTTGCCTGTTCATAGAATTTTTCATCGATTTATAAAACCAATACAAAAGAGCTTAGCTACGCTAGACTACGAATTGACTCATTGGTATGTCAAATTTGCAAGTTTCGATTTTAATCAACTGAAGATATCAAAGCTGACAGCCATTGGATCAATTGTTGGGACAAGGAGTACAATTGGTTTGTGCATTCAATTGAAAGTTTTTAACTCAATAGCACTATTATAACCTGAGATATTCAACATTCATGATTGGGGCAATTTTTCTATACACTAGATGACTTCAACTATTTAGGGAAATTCCCTAAGTGACAAATCTTTAAACTCGAATATCTCGAGAACCAAAAGTCGGATTGAGATGAAATAAAAACTGGTGTTCATCATTTTTTCTCCTCTTTCATATGAAACCAACTTATATTTTCACCTTGGAATCCCTTTAAGAAAAGATCTGATTTCTTTTGATAACAGTTTTCACAGTACTAAAAATATTTTCGCTTTATTTTATTCCAATAAGAATTTTATTCAAAGCTCGCTTGAAGACAAGAAAAACCTCCATGTTTTTCTGTTGGGAAATGAAGTATATCATTTATTTTGTGTGATACAGATCTCGTGTTACAGCCGTGAAAATCTTGCTGACAAGCAAATTGATTTTTAATTGTGTTGGGAAGATCTGCTTTAATAATGAGTGAAAATTAAATCATTGGTTTTTATTAACTCTAGTTCTTTCCACATAACATCTACATCATCATCATTACCTTTCAAAAAGCTCATTTTGCGAATCGCTTAGTCCTGAAGCATCTGTATATTGGTTCTAATGCCTGAACAGATTTAAGACCGAACCAGCTTTGGAGGCAACATTACTTGATCATTTAGGTCTGAAACTAAACTGGTTATTTTGGAGTGCTATGTTTTTTCCCAGAAAGTTATAAAGACGTTAATGAAAAACTTTTTCAAGTATTTTGCTGATATTGGAAAGTACTGATACTGGTCGACAGTTATCTTTTAAGAGTCTATAGCCTTTCTTGAAAAAAGGTATTTTAAAGAGATCAAGAAAACACCTGATTTTGAAACAGTTTCATCAGGTAAGATAGTGGGATCAATATTAGCGTCTTAATTGTTTTGAGAAGTTTAGCTGGCAAATCATTGTGACCAATTGCTTTATTATTGTCAAAAAGTAGAAATAGAAAAGTAGAAATATCCTCAATTTCTTTTCAATCTCCTGGGGAGATGAAAAATGAATTATTTACAGAATCTTTTACATATTCTTGTGCTTTGTGATTAGCTTGATTAGCTTTCCTAATGTTTTTACTAAGGTTGCTTCCAATGTTAACGAAAACGTGAATGAAGCTAGTAGCAATATTTTGATTATCAATGTTTTGGGATCCTTCCTTAATGCACGTGGGATACATAATTCTGTTAATACCCTTCCAAGTTTTTTGCAGTTTTTCCTGTTACAAGGAAACAACTTTTTATGATACTGATATTTTCGTTCCCTTTTAGTATTTGTATTTGTGAGAAGATTTCTATGTGATTTATAGGTTTCCCATATATCTCTTTTTTCCTAGGATCATTCTCCTTCGTAAATTGTTTGCGAAGGTTGTCTCTGCGTCTTCTCATATTCTTAATTTGTCCGAATCCATAAATTTGGATTGTTCACTGAGTTTTGCGTAGACACTATTAGCTTTTCAGGTGCATGATTATCAAGGACATTTACTGTAGTATCAATCATCAAACAGAATCCATCATTAATATGCTCTTTATTGTTTGCCTCGTAAATAGGACTCCAATTGCATTTTTTTCTAAAGTCTCTTATTTCTTTAATGCCAAGGTTTTCAATAAAAATGAAATGCGAGAGTTGATCTGATACGGATGAGATGATATTTAAAAAGATATAATCTATTAAAGTTGCAGAAGTGCTAGTTGTTCTTGTCAGATGCACAATTTTTTGGCAGAAAGCTATGACTAAAAAGTTGTAAAATAAAATCTGAGGTGCCTTTATGGTTAAAAAACATTCAGCAGGCTAAAATTAAAATCTCCAGCTAAGATGTACTCCTTTCGTTCTTTTAAAGGTACATAAGCACCCTCAAAAAATTATTTGATCAAATTTTAAATTCACTTAATATTTAGCTCAGTCGTTAGATAATTGTGACTTATTGAAATCGTGAAAGTTCCAGACAAGTCCTATGTGTGGTTCTCATAATACAAGGCCATAAAAGTTGTTTGATTTCTGTTATAATTTCGCTAGTCATCTTGACTGTGATCACTTTTTGTTTGCAATCTGCTAGACAAGGATGGGGTTGGTTTCTTTATACTCAATTAATTGTTGAGAAAGAAACTGGAAGTAATAAAATATATCATCAGGGGATGGTTTGATGAAGGTTTGTGAACTTTTAGCTAAACAATTCCTCCTGTCTTACATCGAAACTCTCCGGCAATTTCTCCAAGGCACCCTATATTTTCACTTTTTAGGCCCAATTTTTATTGTTTCTAGAAACCAGCTCTTTTTTTAATTTTGAACGCGCGTTCAAGATACTGTGATGTTTTACAAAAGAAAAAAGTTTTAAGAAAAAATTACAAATTTTGTCATATTATTGAGGCTTGTATCATCAAAACTACGCATAGAAATTGTTTGAAATTTTCAGGATGTCAATAACTCATGTCAGTCTAGCGCTTGAGCCAAAACTTAAGAAAATCTAAAATTTGACCAAATAACTTTAGCAGGGTGGTTACATACCTATAAGCTTTCTTTAGAGGAGCTTTAAACTTGCGTAGATAAAAATCCTCCTCTCTAAGAAGAGGATGTTTGTATATACAGCTAACCACTATGCTATTCCTTTTGGGAAACATTAGTTCTGCACAAACAGATTCTAATTCTTGTCTGATATATACAGTCAAACCTTGCGAACTCATATGTGTAGTCTCGAGGATGAATGTTTCTAGTTGGGCGTTATTTGTTTAATCTTTGTCTCAGACAGACCAATAATGTACAACTTTTTCTTGGAAAGCTGAAGAACGACTTTCAAATCATCAAAGTGAGCTGAAATTGAGTATATATTTAAGTGCAAGATACCCACGCTAGTGTCTTGTTCAAGGTTAAGAGCATTTATTTCAGAAATCTCGGCGAAAAAAGCGTGGTTATATCAGAGTTCCCAAAAGTTTTGATAGTTTTTAGTAAGACGCTATCAAGATAAGGTTTATCAAAGTAAAGTCATAAAGAATCGAGCGATAGGGAGCAGAATGCCCAACGATTATCATCAACTTTCTGCTTACACACAGAGCAAGGAAAATTGACGTGTATAACGTTAAGAACTACGTTAGAATTTAGCCCTTGAATATATTAAATCTCTGGAATTTGTCTCGACAACAAAATCTTCTGTTCCAACTATTTGGACTGCGAATCGTTTATACCTATCTAAGCCAGGACCTTTCAAACCTCTTCTTGCAGCGCTTGGACGGTTTCTGCTTTATCTTTGGGTACTGATAACAAGACAACGGCCACGAGAATAACTTTCTAGATCTTTCTAAATTTTTCCCTTGACTTTAATTCATGAACTCTTTCATGCAGCTTAGATGTTAGGCTTTCGGATTCTTTAACTTTATCCTCCAGATGTACTACTCTTTTTTCCTGACTTCTTACTTTTGCAAGTATTTCAATTATTGTAGTTGCTTGAAGATCTTCTTGGAGTCTTGAATTATCTGTGTTTGCTTTGTTGGGAACATTTGATGCTAATCTAGAATTTCTTGCGTTTCTAAGAACATAAGGACTTTCAGGAATTTTGATTTTTTTGTTTATGGTAGTAAATGTTGAAATAGTGGTAAGATGCTGAATTTTATAATTTTCAGTTGGAGCTCAAATTTATACATGTGTCATCAGCATGAGCACAGCAAAAAAAGCATATGCAAAAAATATATGCCCAGGCTAGAATAAATTGGATGGGATGCAAATTTAAATAAATAAGTAAGGCTTTTATCTCTTTTTATCTTTTATGCCAATTATGAGCAGGTTTTTTAGTAAGGAGTCCATTAAATCTCCAAGTCTGAGTCTGGTCTAAAATTCATCAAATTGTTCACGTTATAAGCAAAGTGCAGTTAAAAAGTGAAATCGTAATTATGTCAAGTTTTCCCTTCGTTCAAAATAAGAATCACATTTCAATATCATGGATTCAACATTCATGTTATTTTCCCCTTTAGCATATGTAAAGCTTTGATATATGTCTCGAGTCTGTTTGTCCATGCAATGTAATAGTATGGAGGGCTTGATCACGTCAGATTTTTTTGAATATTAAGTAGCTTGTAATTGAAAAATGAAGCTACATTTCTATACAGACTAAATAGTGTTCTCCCGACAGTATCAAAAGTTTTTGGAAGGATAATGCACCAGCAAGTATCATTATATATTGAACAGTTCAACTCAAAAAACCTTTGTGGCTATAGATATAACACTCAAAAAGCGCTTATATCGCTTCTGGAATAACGGAAGCAAATTTTGGCCAGTGGTGGCTATGCAGGGAGAGTTGTACAAGACCTTTAAAAAGCCTTTGATACCATCAACAATGAACTTTCATGCCTATGGGTTTAGTGATAGATCACTTTCTCTTATCTTTGACTATCTTTTTAATTGATATCAGCATGTTCAGATAAATACTGCTTTCAGTGACTGATTTGACTTAATTTAGGCCTTTCTTTAACTCCAACCGACATTAAGCTTGGAACATAAATATTGTCCAGATAGTCCAGATGTCAACACAACTAACGAATACCAGGTTGGTTTTTAGTGGTACTGGGTTCGAGAATGAACTTATTTAGTTCAAAGACGAAACTATATATTGAGAGCAACTTCAAATATAGATACATATAGATTTGTATATTGTTATAACTATAGAGTAATCTTTAAATTTGTCTATTTTTTACACATGGAAATTAGAGCCAATGTTTTCAGTATGTAACGGGGATTGTAAATTCTGATATTTACGTTCTGGGTTACTTATAAGGGAAAACTTTGTGAGGGAAACATTCTAGTAGGGAAAATTTTAGTCAGCTGCACATATTTTTCACCACTTTCAGCATTTCAGACGGGTAAAAGTTTTTTCAAACGCCATAATATCGTATTGTCTATTGTCAGCAGTTTTACGATAATCTGTGGTCCAATATGGCTGGTTATCCGTCAGCAGCTTCTGCTGATATATCGTTCAGTTGTTTACAAATTAATGATAGTTATGGTTTAACAAGTTTATGTGTATCTATTGGTCGCGAATACAAATCTTCATTTACTGGACTGTTTAGATAAGCAGTTTTTGTCTTTCGTAGGAGTTGCTTGTTTCTGACTGCTATTCGATGACTTCCGTCAATGAGTATACGGTATTGTCAATGTGGTAGGATGTCTACAATCAATTCTGATATATCCCAACAGAGGGCTTTTGCTATTTCGTGAAACGTGTGAGACGATAGGAGAACAATATCAAACGACAAGAAACGATAGAGAAACAACATGAAACGATAGAAAAACAATAGGGAAACGATATGAAACTACAAAGAAATGATAGAGAAACGACATGAAACAGCAAGAACGTCATGGAAAAGGGCGAATATACAGTTTAGTTTTTAGTTGCAGATTTCACTAGCAAAGTTTGGCTTTATAACAAGTAATACCTTAATTCCATTAATTTTTGCGACCCTAATATTTTCGCGCCTCAAATTTTCGTGCACCCCTCAAAATGGTGTTTTCGCGCACCTTTTAATTTTCGCGCACGAGTCAAAGAAAACTTTTTCTCTCCTATACAGTGAAACCTCCCAATAGTGGAAATCCCATATAACAGGCACCTCCAAATAGCTATCATATTTCTTGAAAACGAATAACACTCAAAAGCTCACAGCAAAATCCCTACACAGTATAGCAGACACCTCTGAACAGCAGAAATTTTTAATAAGACGCGTTGGTGCCCGCTATTTCGAGGTTTGATTGTATTACGTAGGTTTCCTCGTGTCTCAACAAAACCCATCTGCTTTTCAGAGTTCTCTATGAGCTATAGATCAATTGTTTTATCAAAACGGTTGAAACTCTGGATTATAGTTTCATTCAAATCTGGAGTTAGATAAAACAAAAAGAATTGGTCTTTGCAAGAAACACAAGACATAATTATTATTGAAGATTGAGTAATTTGTAGATTAATTAAGCATATTGTCCATATAAAAACCTTTCTTTATACCAACTGTTATCTTTCCCTCTTACCCATCTACTCCGGACTTTGTGGAAAGGCTACAATGTTTGAATAAGCTTCTTAGAGCAATTTAATATTTGCGCATCAATATGCGCGAAAATAGTTCTTTTTGCGCACCCTTTTATTTTCGCACGGATGCGCTGCGCGAAAATAAAAGGGGCGCGAAAATTAATGGAATTAAGGTATTATTTTCTTGATTCACATTCCGAATTATACATGTTGTGATGAAAACATTATGAACTCTATTCATGTGATTATGTGCAAAACTCGTAGTGAGCATAATATAGTACGTGAATGTGTATGAAGTGAATCATGTGCGAAGTCTTGTTCTAACACAGCTATTAATATATTGATGAGATTTATATTATTTTTACTATCTTTGCCATGGGGCAATTTTCTTAGGGGTAATTTTCTGGGCGGCAAATTACAGTAATATACTGGGAGACAGTTTTCCTGTCAGGAAAAAAAAAGTCTCTTTAAGCATCCCTACTATCTCTGATGACGTTGGTGTATAAATAATGAGGGTACAAGTAGTAGAGGGAGTTTTGTTTTTAGATGTGGCCTTTTAATATAAATGGTTTAACAGTAATCGTAAATAAAATACAGTAATCATCAGTATCTTATAATCACTGCCCGTGCAGTTATAGCCGTGCCAAATTAATTCCTACAATTTTCGATAGGAAAATAAGTGCTTAAAAATGAAAAATTTGTTCTATCTTTATGTGACAATAATTTTAGTCCTTTAGTTTCTGTATGGTTTTTGTGGTCTCTTTGCCGATTTATGTTGTTGCTTGGGCGTTTTTTCTAGCACTTTTTATTTCGTTTCAATACTGGGATCACACTTGAAAACAAGGGTTTTCCTGAGTCGCCTTATTTATTTCTTAAATAGTGAATTTTCACAAAATTTGAAAATGCTTACTTTCATCAAGTGATGATACTTTATGTGGTCATTTATAAATATTGTATAGAAATCATTTTCAGGAAAGCGCATTTTGAGTACTGTGTATTTAAAGAGGGCACTTTTTCTTAACAGAAACAATAGATTCTTAAATAAGAAGCATTTAAGACTTGCTTCGAAGCAGATCTTATTTCTTCATAAAGGATACAGGAAGGTTAAAAATAAAAAAAATTCAATTTTTTTGATATTTACATGACTGAATAGAGAATTTCCAGAGGAATCCAAATATATAAGTACAAAAATTAATATCATTTATTAAAACTCATATTTATAATTTTTATGGCAACATATCTTAATTTATTGGGTTTCACCAGTTTGTAGTTTCCATGACAACACATATTTTTTAAACTTTACCGCTCTTCCCCTTCGTTACAAAATACCTGATTTTATCGTTGTCATAGTAATCTTTTTATAAAGAGCACATGTTTGCATTTCTTTCTCATCAAAGTTTCAAAAG
>JANSTP010289033.1:0-18301 GCA_025330745.1 Cladonema radiatum | reverse complement strand
AAAAGAGTACATTAGTTCTCAAACGTACAGAATTTTGCAGTGAAGAGAGTACGTATGCGTACTCATTTTTTAAAATCAGTGGACGTCATTGAATTTAAATTGTACGAACGTACTAACGTACACGATTTCCGCCACCCTGAATCCTGGATATAAGACGACCTGATGTTAAAAAATTATAACTTCATCAAACTTTGATCACATCATAGGGTCAATTTGGTACCAAACTGTCAGTTTAAGAATAAGTTGGTCTATTGCTGTATATAGTTTCATCATTTTACCATAATTGGTTATGGAGACATGATGGCACAAGATATTGGTTCAGGTCAATTAGAAGAGGGCTTCACATGATTAAAGGAACTTTTTACAGAATATGTATTCATTCTTGAGAACCTTCTTAACTTTAATGTTTTCATAACAATGGAAAATATGGTTAGTTGTGATGTCATCAAAATGAATCTAATATTTAATGAAACTACAAAACAGAATATCTTAAAACCAATAACAAAAAATTCCATGAAATTTTGTATAAAAAATCTTTGACATTTACTGGAGAAAATTAAACATTTTTTGTGAAATGCACTCTAGTGACTAGTTTCAGGCCATTTTTAGATTTGTGCCTACAAATTATATCTCAGAAACAATATTTTCTCTGTGACTGAGGTAAATATTTTTGAAATTAGTACAAAAATTTTTTAGTTTTGAAATTAATTTTTTGATTTTCTGGAAGACCATTTAAAAATGAAGATTACCTGAAAACTTTGTTCCATAAAAACATAGAAATGTTCAACTTTTGCATGTTTAATTTTTGATAACATCACAACTGGGCATGCCTGAAAATCTTTAATCCTAAACATCCCTTGAAAGAAAATATATTTTCCAATTCTGTGAAAAAATTGATTTATATATGATGAACACTATAATTTGGGATTCAGTTTTTTTTAAATAAAAAATTCCCTTTAACTCTATTGGATTTTTCATATGATGTTTAGCAAATGTTGCCTAATTCCAAGAACTTTCAAGATCTGTTGAGAAGTATCAAATATTTGAACAAGAAATTCAATTACACTAAATTGTTTCCATATAAAATTTGGATAAAGTTATGAACATTTTCTCCATCATCTTCTATTGTTAATTAGCAATAATATAGCAAAGTTGCAGAATCTGAAACCCCCATCCCCTGACCTGAATAGGAATTTAGAATTCTGGCCATTTTCAGAAATACATTTTTTCACAAAGTAAAAAATTTTTTTTTCACACGTAAGAGAGTGCGGATAAAACATGCTCTACCTCATGAACCAAAGCCTCCCGGAGATTGGTTTTGGCCTCATTGGAAATAACATTTGATGTCCTTCAAGAGAGGCTCAAATCAGGCACCTTGGGAACTTTACTATGGCTAACAAGAAGCCACGCCCCTTGCCACCCTCGTTCCTGGTATATTCCGGGATCAGAATCCAAAGGTTAAATTATTAAATATTCACTGACAAGCAATTCAATTTCCTCACATCAGATCACTCTTATTTTCATAAACAATTGCAAAAATTTTTTAATTCGAGGTATTTAATCAAGAATCGTCTTGTAACTTTTAAAAAATTTATCTAAAAGTTGTTCTTGAGACATTATAATCATCTTGTATCAATTCCCTTTAAATAATCCCACACACTATGTTTTGAAGTTTTTGAAAAATTGTTTGCTTTTAACTGATAATGCTTTTGGTGATACGTTAAGTAAATAAAATAATAATCTTTTTTAAACCACACATTTTTTTCTTCACACAAAACAATTATATATTTTTAACAGCAGTGTTATAGATATTAAACAAATTCTAAAAATAATTTTAACAAAAAAGTAGAGTAATTTAAAAAGATAAGCCTTTTGATCTGATCTCTAAAATGAATCATGAAGAAATATCATTGATTGTGTCAGCCAAGCAAATATGGGGACACCCTCATAATCGAATGGTCTTTGTATTCTAATAAAAATTAGGTATTGAAATAACAAATGCTTACTATCAAAAGATCTTAGATGCTTATATGTAGAAAACAAAGAATAATCAAAACAATAGACTTACAACTTGTTTCATCACCATTATCAGCAACTTCGTCAATATTGTCTGCCATTTCTAAATTAAAGTAAATTATAAGTGAAAAATCTTCTTATGGAAATTATACTTTGTCAAAACTCTACAAACTTTTAACAACTGGAACTGTGTTTACAACCTCACAAAATGGGAAAAGTAAAATACATACCTAAAGTAATGGTAGAATCTTGCATTAAATCTAATACATCAGTGGAATCAGCATATATTGGTGATAAGTATTGCAATGCTGTTTACTTCTTGTACCAATACTGCAGTAAGTTCTTTCTGTTGCCTCTACATTTTTTCACATATTTATACTCTACAATGACAAAAAATAGCTCAAGTTAACCTTACTTGCCATAGTGGGGAGTTAAGAATTTCAAAAACTATTGAATAAGGTGGGGGGGTTCTACTTAGACTTTTTTTAAGGGGGATATAAATGGTTTTGGAGGGTCTTATTAATAGGGGGGGGTATTACTTGGTTTAAAAAGAAATATATGGTTACAGAATGTAACATATATGAAATATAAGTAAACCAGTTATGATTATCTGTGTATATCAATGAAGAGTGAACAAAATTACCATTCTAAAGCTACTAAATGTTATTTTTAAGCAAAAAAATGGAATATTAGTTTTTCAATGTCACTTCACTAACCCTTCACGGCTACCACTTTTGGAAACAGATGGAAAAAAAATCTTTGGAAAAAAATATTTTCAGGGGGGTTTGATCTAGAAGAGGGGATTATAAAAAAAAAATTTTAGGGGGCTTTTCCCACAACGGGGGTGACATTTTTCAGGGGGGGGGACTGAAAGGTGTGCTGCACACTATGCATGCTCTACATTCAAAATATCAGCAACAAATTTCAAAAAAAATTCTTCTAAAAATAGAAAAAGCAAGGAGCTAAATTTGTGATACTGTAGAACACAGATTACTAGACAAATATCAAATTAAATTGCTTATTTTGATCAGATATTGGGTATAAATCTAAACATTAATGATTATATAGCAAAATATGAAATCTCAAGCATCCAAATTATTTCTCAGATTCATTAAAAAACAATTCCAGTGAAACCTGCTAAAACAATCAATTATAAGGAGACAAACTATCAATAATGGCAACTAGTTCTTGGTACTAAAATGACATTTGCTATTTGGTTTAAACACTACCAAGACCACCTGTCTAAGAAGACTATGTTTTTATGGTCTCTAGAGTAGTTGTTTTAAACTGTATAAGTTATGAAACAAGCAAAGATGATAACAAAAACAGATTATCTGTCATAACAAATGTTTCTTATCAGTAATTAGTCTGTTGATGATATTTTTAACAGGGGAAAAAGCATAACCTAAAAAATAGCACAAATGATTGTTTCTACTTGTGTTGATCATTTTTTTATCTTTCTTATAATATCTATTTTTGCCAAAGCTTAACAATTTCAATTTGGGCAGTCAAAACTCTGCAGAAGTCAAACTTAATTAAAACAAAATTAATCTAATGTACTTAAATCAAATCTTTCTTCTAAAGTTTATGTGACTAATATCTCTTTGAAAAAAACCTTGTTGACCAATTGCATTTTCTCTTAAAATTCTAGCAAAGAAGTCAATGACTTAAACACAAACAAAGAAATGATGTATTTCCTGAGCAGTTTCAACCCAAAAATAATACTTTGACATTTGTTATTTCGGCACCATACTTTAGACACTTGTATTCGCAACAATGCTCACGAATAATGCAGTTCTGCATAGATCTAATATATCATATAATAAGCAATATAGTCTTAATTTTGTAAGCATAGTATTCTCTGAGAGAACAGAAGGTTCGTTTATTGGAAAAGAAAAAAGTCTGAGAACCTGAAAATAAGACTTCCATTCTCATTTTAGAATCCTATGTTTTGCAGTCAGTTTATTGAAAAAATACCCCAAAAATTAATTGACTAGACATGAAGCTTGATTAACAGTTTACCTTGCTCCTATTCCCCGAAGCAAAACATTTTGCAGGCTTTTTTCCTTCGCGCTTTGTTGTTTTTTAGAATGAAACCACAATATTTTCTATTTAGGAACCTCAAATAACCCTGGAATTTTTTTTTTTTTTCACTAGTCAATAACATCTTCTAATATCATTTTTTGATAGAGGGATATCTATTGAACTGCAAGATTTAATAGTCTCTTGCTCAAAATCTTTAACCCAATTTTCTATTCCATCTATGGCAACGTTGTTTCTACAGCTATATGGATCAGTTTTGTTTGCTGCTGAATCGCTTATTTCCAAGTGAGACTCTAATTCTAAAGCTTTCTGTTTCAAAGTTCTGTTTTCTACTTTCAGGTCAAAAATAACCTCATCTTTCAAAACGAAAAGTGTTATATGAAAAAAATTTTTCACCTTAGTAATTAAATTCTTTTATGATACTTCTAGATCATGTTAATTCTGTAATGAAGTATTAAAAGACAAGCAAACACTTTAATAATTATTCCTGTATTATTGGCTAAAGTTACTTTCTACTTGCATACAATCCATATATACCAATTTGAGCACAATAAAAATATTGTTCGGGAAGTGGGAAAATAAAACCTTCAATGAACTAAATCTAAAAAAATGACCAAATCTAATTTAGCTTGCGAAATTACTTGAGATCTAGCACAAACTATAAAATAAGTTACTTATGCTAAAGATGACGTTGGTACAATTAAAAAAATCGAGAGCAAAGTTTTTTCAAGTCATTTTTTATGTCTTATCTCTGTGCCACACTGCCCAAAAACATTTTCATAGATTGTCAATAAAAATGATACAAAATTATTCTGCTCTTTACAGGATATTCATCGCCTGTAAACGGCATAAATATTATGAATTGCAGTAATGTTTTCTTATTTTTCTTATACCATTATTCAGACTACAGTAAAGCAAAATCAAAATGAATGGAAAACACTAAAATAAAATGAAATCCACTGTCCACAAAACTCATATTTCTATTGGTTTTTAGGTGACTAAAACCAGGTTGAAAAAACATCGTGATCGATTGCATGTTCTCCTAATATTCTAGCAAAAAAGCAAATTTTTGATTTAATTGCAAACATTTTTAGGAAAAGAGACTTTCCATCGTAAGCCTGACCAATTTAAACTTATGTTAGAACAAAAACAATGAAGTTCTGGAGCATGTTCGAGTAAACAATATTTTGACAGTCATCTTTTGTTAAGTATACCCCTAAGGTTTTAGAATTCAGTATTCAGAATATATAGCTTTATAAATTTTACTTCTTAAAATTATGAAAATTGAAGTATAGAACTTCCAAATCTTAAATCTGTGAAAATCTTTTAAATTTGCAAAATGCATTTTAAATTTTTGCCTACACAGATTAAGGTTACAAAAAGGCCAATTTTCCATAATAATATTGAGCAGTCCGATCCAGTGCATATCAAGATACAGATTATCCAACTTTACATTTTTTCTTAGGAGGAAAGGAAGAGAGATAACATGAAAAACATTGTTAAAAGATATAAAGATTGTTTTAACAATAGTCTCAAATGAATGCAAATTATTCAGAAAACTAATTTAAAATAAATTTTATAGCAGTGCATTCTGATGTTTGGCTATGTTATGAACAAGGGATAAAATAAAAAAAAAAAGTTAAAGTGTTTTAAAATGTTTTAAAGCATTAAGAAGCACCAAATAAGCATAATTAAAAAAGCATTGCTACTTTGTATCACAACATGTGAAGAGATCTAAGTATTTTCACACAGTTCAATTAAAAAATTTTAAGGGCTATTGGTAATAGACTTACTATTTTTCAATTAGGAAAACAGCAAAAGTGATGAAAGTAAGACCCTAGTTTACACCCTCTACTAGTGTTTATATGTCGGAAAAACCTCTAATGCCAAATACTTCTGGAAAGAGAAAAACTTTTTAAATTCTGTAAAAGTATTGTTAAATAACAAAGAAAATGCAATTTTTTGGATTAAGTAATTTTTAAGTTTAACACTACCTTTAAGACTGTAGGCAATTATGTGTTGCAGAATTTTAGGGTTGAACATTTAGATTATTTAGAAAGAAATTAACTCTTAGATTTTATTGCCATGATAGATCTGTGAGTAAGGCAAGTAGGAAAAGTTGCCAATTCCAAATTCCAAAAACATTTTAAAGGAAAGTTAAAATGTTCAAACATTTCCACTAAAAAAATAACTTAGGCAAGCCTATGTATAATTTAGCTTTTAATATAGCTTTTTTGATACAATAAAGCTAATCTTTACTCTGAAAAATTCAAAAATGAGAATAAGGGATCTAGCATATACTTACCCAAAAATCCCCTCTCTAAGCAATAATAATCTGCAAGGAAATTTTAAAAATACATCTTCGAGTTCTTCGCCAACTACAATAGATTGAATACATGATCTCCTGATCTGATCTGATCTCATCATGGAAAAGACAATTTTATAAAAATATTATATGAGGACAAAAATCTTGAATATTTAGAATCCATTCAATATTTAAAAACCATTAATTAGATCATAGCTTTTGTACAATTAATAGCTTTTCTATCTCAACAAATATTTTAATTATGATAGACATTACATTTTATTCAAGGCTCACCATATGTTTCTCATACTCTAATTATCAGGTAAACTTCACTTGTAAAACAGATAATTACAAAAGCAAACCAGTTATACAAGATTTGATAACCATAAAAGGCTTAATCACAGAGAAAAGAGAATCTAGCCACATATCCCTAAATTTATTTTATTTCTAATGTTTCTAATGTTTCTACTGTTTGCTTTCTGTTTAATCTTTCAAGTTGCAAAGTTACATAAGTTTACGTTAAATTTGACATATTCATAGATAATATTATTTCTAGAGTATACATATATGTTATTATTTCTATCATAAAATTATTGATTATTGATTATTAATTGTTGCAAAATTTAAAATACTACCTGTCCCTGTCGATTATCTTCTGATCTGCCACCAAACATTCTACACTGTAGATTAGACTAACTATGATCACCACATTTTATGCCCTCTTCTGTGAAAGTGAGTTATGCTTCAGAGACTTATGCACAAAAAGCAATAATAATGTAATCAAGGTAACTATATTCAAGGAATATATAGCAACAAAATATATTCTAGAAAATTATCTTGCAGCTAGAAAATCAGCTAGCAAACAGTTCAAGCCCAGTTGAATCATTCATAGGTAGTATATCTTAATTAAAAAACAGAGACATAAGGAGAAAAAGCTCCTGTTATATTGTAAAGCAACAAAATTTCCAGTCATCTTTTTTTAACCTGGGGAAAAAACATGAACTCATAAAAACAATAAAAAAATAAAAATTAGACAAAGTTTAGATTAATTTTCTACAAGGCCTATCAGGAAATACTCAAAAATTCTTGGCTCAGATTTATTAAAAAATCTCAAGGCACTATGACATGCCCTTCCAAAATGGAGTTGTAATTAGAAACTATTAGTTTTCTGCATAAAAACAGTATTTACTGTTTTTAATATTGTTTTTTCTGTTAAAGATGGATCCATTCTTAGATGGATTTCCTCTGAGATGGATTCATTCATTGATTCTTTAAAAAAACCATGGTGTTTCTAACTATGCATTGAAAAAAGCAAGTTTGTCTGTAGAAAGTGTAGGATTCTCTTCAGAGAAATTATATTTTTTAGTTAATGTGATTTGTGCCATCTATATAGCTGCATACGTAAGAAAAACAATGTTATAAAGAACTTCAAAGTTTAACATGAACAACAAAAAATAATCTTCTAATTTGCATAGGTTTATACTTTGAAGATTTGATCTATATTTAAGCGAATGCTAAACTTTAACCAAACCAAATATAATACATAAATAAGTCCCTTCCAGTCTCGTCAAGTTTCATGTAATCGTTATCTTTCGCCTAAACATCAATTTTATTTGTCAGTATTTTAGCAACTTGACAGGGACTATTTCTTGAAGCACAAAGAAGGGTTGTAGAATCATCTCTAACCTTCACATTAGCATAAGCTTTATGGTTCATTAGTATTTTACAAACTTGGTGGTGGCCATGCAGTGAAGCAGAGTAGAAGGGTGTATAGCCCTCTCCATTTTTCACATTAACATCGGCCTTATTGCTCAGTAGTATTTCGACAACTCTGGAATGACCATTTGCTGAAGCCCAGTGAAGGGGTGTAAAACCATTTGTATGTTTCACATTAACATTAGCTTTGCTCTTTACTAGTATTTCAGCAACTTGTGAACGACCATAGATTGAAGCCCAGTGAAGTGGTGTATAATCATTCTTAGTCTTTACATTAACATCAGCTTTATTTTTTATCAGTACTTTGACAACTTGTGAATGGCCATTTATTGCAGCCCAGTGAAGTGGTGTATAATCATCCTTAGCTTTAACATTAACGTCAACATTATTGTTTATTAGTATTTGAACAACTTTTGAAAGACCATTAATTGCAGCCCAGAGTAGGGCTGTAAAATCATCCTTCGCTTTTACATTAACATCAGCTTTATTGTTTAATAATATTTCAACGATTTTTGAATGACCAATTTTCGTTGCAATGTGAAGAGCAGTTTCTTTATGATTATTCACATGATTGACATCAACCTTGAGAACTTCAAACAAATATTTTAATACATCAGCTGCATTGTATTCAACAGCTAAATGCAACAGTTCATTTCCCTCTGTATGCGTATGGATGAATGCTTCTACATATTCATGAAACAAATGGACGTTATCAGTTTTCAACATATCTTTCAAATTGACTTGTATGTCTAAATAAATTGGTTGCAAAAATTAAGATTGTCAATGCCCGATAACACAAAAGGAAAAAAATGAAAAAAAAAAAAAAAATGAAAGATAAACACCAATTGAAGAATTTAAATTAAGTTCATTACTTGAAAAATAAAGATAAAACCCTTAGTTCTGCTTTATTTATCTGTATTTATTAAACAAAATGTAACAAAATGTGAAAACACGATGCTTCTTAAAGTGGTGTCTGATGCAAAAATGTTTTACACTACTAATATTATCTTTCGATTCAGTGAAAAGCAAAACAATGATAATATAGAATCTTTGGTAAATATTCATTATGCATATAATTTTGATATGTCTTAATAAAAAGTTCAATTCCCATAAGAAAAAAGTTCAGCTATCACAGTAAACTCCAATTTTTGCTGAATCTTTTCTTACTTATATGTGACCTTTTGCATGGTGGATAGTCTGCAATAATGAAGATATTTGTGACCTGTAACAACTAAAATTTGTGTGGCCAATTTTTAAGATGTTTTGTGAAATTCTGGCAATACTGTCTTGAAAATATTGTTTTGAAAAAGTTTATGACAGCCGTTTGATAAACAAAACAGTTCCTTGAAATAATATCTACGTCAAAAAAAACATTTTTTTGTTGGCTTATATAACTTTTATTAAGTGGATGAACCATTTTGGTGTGTTTAAAGAAATTAAGAAATGAAGAAATTTAAGTCAGTACATGGTTGATAATGATATATTCTTGTGCATCCCTTGTACTTCACGCAGAATGATGAGTGACAAACGATGTATGCATGATGGACATGAATTTTCCAAACAGATGCATCACCAAAATGGACAAGAAATATTTTGAAACAGAATGCATTCGAGTCCTAAAATTACATGCTTCAGTCAAACCCTTCTTTCATACAGAACCAAATATATACTGATCAAAAAAAAGCAAAAACAACAAAGAAAAAACAAATTCTACTGATTTAAGGGGATTTGAATGATTAAATCATCATGAAAAAACACTCTTCAAGAGCCACCACAATTTTCAAAATATCCAACAGAACAAGAAGACCCCTATTTTACCTCTACAGGGGTCGAAATAAGGAAGTCACTTGCTTTAAGAAATATGGTCGCTAGTCGAAATTTTACAAAAATTCTTGGGAAATACGCTTGTCTGATAAATAAAGAAATATTTTTTATGAATTGGCCGAAAAATAATGTTTTTAGTTTTCATTTCTACTTTGCGTAATTCGGCTGTTTAATACTTTTTCACCTTAATACTTTTTTGAGAAAATTGTTCGCTAGTCAAACTTTAAGTGGGAGGGAAATCATTACGATATTATGAACAAAAAAAAATTTTCTTATGGAAAATGCTTGCAGGAAAAATAAAAACATTTTTTTACAAGCAAAACAATGTAAAATAGAGTTTTTGTAAGGGAAAAAAATCTTGTCTCTTTTGAAAAAATAATAGAACTAAACTTGGTATGCTTATACCACAAATGATTCTGATTTTAGAGCCATTTCTCTGCTGCCATGAAAACACTCTATGACGTCATAAATATATAGTTTTTTAAAAAATTTGATAGCAAGACAAACATGCCACTCTGGCTAACCAAATTTGGCAGTATGGTTCATATCATTCTAAAGTTTTTTGGTCAAAAATCTGCTTCTGTTACCATGGCAACAGTCTACATATGACGGCATAAATATGGTTATTTTAAAAATTTTAATAGAAAAACAAAGGGCAAGACCAATAATTTATTTTGGGTAAAAAAAGAACATAGTATACATAAAGCTTGCATTGCATTGCATTTGCATATGCTTGCATTTTCTGGACTATACGTTATCTCCAGGTAACATGGTAACTAATTTCCCATCAAAAAAAGGTTTAGAACGTTTTAGAATCAGTACTATCTCATGCATCTTTACTCATTTTCTCAAATTTTATACATGACATATAGAAGAAGGAGGTCAGACAGATAAAGACTACATAAACAAGAAACCCCAAACAATAGACTATAAATTTGTGAAACAAAATGACTCATATAACAGCTCTCTTGGGAATGCAAACACTGGGAAGTAACCTACCCAGAATAAATGGACGTGGTGTAGGAAGCGGTGGAGGAAGTAGCAGTAAAAGAAGACAAAAAAGACAAAGGCAGTTTTCAAAGCTGAAATCCTCTTTTCCTGGTCAACTCTGCAAAAACAAAACCTGGAGAAGTAGGCAACCTGTACAAAGTTTGTGGAAATTCTCAACTTTCATTTTTTTTCTCTCAGACGCATGTCCCATGCCAAATCCTAAGATTTACTCAGCATTTCATTCTATTATATTTTTTTTCTTTTTTGTAGCTACCGTTAAACCTGTATAAGACGACCATTCCGAGGACCTTAAAAAGAGATCTTCTTAGACAGGTGGTCTTCTTATACAGATTGAAAGCAATAGAAAATGTTAATGGTCTTGTTATAGAGGTGGTCGTGTTGGCAGGTTTTACTGTACTTTTTTTAATCTTCTGAAAAAAGAAGAGAAATAATATATGAAAACGAGATAACTGCGATATCAGGCCCAACCAATACAGTCATATTAAACTGTAGACAAAAATGAAACTCGTATAAAAAAAATTGTAATTTATACTTCAACTGGGAGAAGGTGGGAGACGGTTGGGTCCTGAAATGATGTGCTTTGTAAGGGTTTGACCAAAACGTGTAAGTCCAGGACCCAAATACATTCAATTTTCAAATATTTTTTGTACATTGTCCGTGTGTATGTTTTGAAACTTTATGTCCATCATGCACACATCATGCGTCACACGTGAAACTTTATTTGCGTGAATCACAAACAATGGACAAAAAATATCATCGTCAACTGTCCCAAAGTTTTCAATTATTATGCAATTTTTTTTACTGGCTATGACATTGTTGAGGCGAATCAATGAATTATTTTAGAAAAGTGATGCCCTCCCAGTGATGCATGTCAAGAAAAGGATGAAAAAAAATATCTAGACAAAAATTTGCTTTTTCTATTGAAAAAAACACCTATGAACGCTGTATTCCTAAGTAAATACAAATTAATAATTAGATGTGTTGCATTAATTTGTTGATGGTTTCAAATGAAATGATATTAATTCTAAAACTATAAAGTTTAACAATTTTGATCTTAAATAAGTTAACTTATTCGACAACTAATATATGACAATCAATCAAAATTTGCTGTTTTTTTTATGTTAAGCAAAGTCGTTACAAAAAGCAATAAAAAATACCTGTATCTTGATAAACTTTAGAGGGAAGGTTTCTCCAAGGATACCTTAAAAAATGAATTAAAGACGATTATGTAAACTGTAATCTGTCTTAATTAAACATAAAATACCTGTATAATTAATGATGCTTACGATTTTAAAAAGAAAAAAAAAGAAAACAGAAAAATATATTTTTTTAAAACCTAAAAATTTAAAAAAAAGTAATCAAAGACTAAAAACTTATTGACATATCAAAAATTACTTGCCAAACAAACAAGCAAAAAACAAACAAAAAAAAAAACATTTTGTGTCACTTGTCAATCAATAAAATATGTTGTTCTTGTATAGCAAACAATTCGAATAACTCACAAACAGAAATATCAAACTATAAAAAGACGTGAAATTTGTTCATAAAACCTTTTTTAGGCAGGTATAGCCTAAAGAAGAATCAGAATTAAGGATAAAAAATTACTTTATTTCAATCAAAAGCAGTTTTCTATCAATCCTATTCAACCTGGGGTCCAGAGGGGAGGTCGTTCAGCCTGAGGGGTGGGGGTAAATTTACCTACCCGCTTTTCTTGAGAATGAAACGTTGATTGAACTTGAAATTTTGCATGTTAACAAAATAACATAAATACTTTTCAAAAATCAAATAAAAGTTTTCCTAGCTGCCCCCATTTTGATAATGTCATTGCTAATTGTGTGCCTGATTGATAATTTTGCTATTTTCCTATGCCAAAGTAAGCGTTCAATTTCCAGGACTTCTGAAAATTCTGGTCCTCTTTCATATATCATCATGAAATGTTGAATTTCATCACATAAAATTATTGAGCCGAAATTTAGCATGATTAGTCAACGACTGGGGCTTCAACTATTTTTTCAGTGTTCTGAAGTGAGGTAAGAGCCTATCCAAGAAAGTTTGGTAGGTAGAATAAATTTACTCCCCCACCCCAGGCCAAAGTGGGTTAATATTGTTCTTACATCAAGAGTCCTATCTTAATCTATCACTCAACTGCAACCTCAAAGAAAGGATTATTTAAAAGCAGACTTTTGACAAATTTCAGAACAATTAGAAAAAACCCAAATTATTTTCCCTTTGTCTTAAGTGCATCCCATGTATCGGTTAAAACATACACATGACAATGAAATAATTATACAGACACTTAATGTAAAGGAATCAAAATAATAAATAATTCTGAAGATACTAATAAGCTTGATACTTTTTATCCTTTTAGTCATTTTCATAATCTTTACGATTCTTTAAAAGGAAAAATGTACAATTTTGCAACTTCATTGTGCTTAATTTTAAAAATTAATGAAAAGTTAAACTTACCTGTTTGCTGCTTTGACTAAAATGCTTCTCACATTATCTCTTGAAAAAATCAATTGTTTCTTGCAGAACAAAGATAATTTGTCATATCTCTTATCATATTTTATCTGCATGAAATTTACATACTTTGATGATTTCCATACTTTCAAAATTTTTCTATCCAGTGAGTCAAAATATTCATCTTCCTGAAAAAGAGTCCTTAAATGAAACTGTTTCTGTCTTTTTATGTTATCTGCTATGATAAAAAGCTTAGTTGTTGCTCGACTGAAGCATTCAACTAGTCTATACCGAAGAAACTTTGATCCAAATGGAACCATAAAAATAAAGTTTGGAAATTCATATCCTCTCACACTTGCATAATCAGTTAAGAGTACTGTGAATTCAGACTTGTTTTCAATAAACTTGACAATTTCATTTGTCCACATATAAGAGCTGTCATTCAAGAAACCAAAAGCTGCATTGTACAAAAGTTCATCATATGTGCAGATGACATATTTTTCTATAGAGTTTTCATCCTTCAAGATATAGGGAAGAATGGAAGTATATAAGACTCTAGTGCTATTAGGTACATCAGAATCATCTCGGTCAAAAAAATAAATGTCCACTGGTCCAGCTTGAATTGACGGGAAGTTTATGTTACTTTTATTATACTTAAAACTTATAACATTGGAACCTTTATTGTAAGTGTTTTTTTCCCTTCCTTGCTCTTTGTCTACATATGTTCCATCAATTTCAAAACTGTTGTTGTCGTGAATTTTAACAAAACTTGATTCAATGACTTTAGCTGTAGCATTTATAAAACTGTTAATTTCTAAAGAATTTCGCAGAGAATAATCAAGGTAATAGCATAAAAATGATGTTTTCTCTATAAACCTGTCTATTTGATATCCAATATCAAAAAATTCTCCTGATGCAAATTGATTAATTGTTTCTTCCATTGATTGTAGTGATATTGTAACATATGAATCTTTAAGAAACTTTAACAGAGTTTGGATCTTTGAGATTTCTTTATGATCGATTAAAGAGCCATTGAGCTCATCAACAAATATATGAAAGTTAGTATGTTTCTTCTTACATACATTTATTATATGACCAAGAAGAATGGATAATATTGGTACTACGTTGCAACCAATCAAATCACCACTTTGACAAATAAAAATATTTTTCCCTGGGTGTTTTACTTCATACTTTTTCATATAATCAACAAATTTCGATTGCTGATCATTGCATATCAAGTATGCAATGTCAGAGTCGTTCATGCTTTTAACAACATTCTCAAATCTTTTCAACAAAACTAAGCTTTTACCACTTCCATATGAACCTTTCAGTATAATGTGTTTGTTTGGTGAATGTAATGCTTCGTATTGAGCTGGAGTAAGAAGAACAAGTTTTCTTAGTTCATCCATTTGATCATCGCATAATGATGAAAAAGTTGGTAATTCTGTGTTTTCTAAAGCTTCGTAAGTAAACATATCACGTTTGAGAGTTCCACTTAAATTGCTTTTTTCCTCAAATTCTTTTCCTTTCAAAGTTGCTCTGATCTTCTGCTGATATTTTGAAACTGTTTTGTACCATTCTAAAAATGTTTCCCTACAGGCAAACATATCCTCATTCACATAAAGATTATTATCAACACATGACTCACAGAAGCCTAATTTGTCATTATTAGAATTAACAATAACATTAACTTGAAGAATATCTTTGGATTGAATTTCCTGATGAAGAATATTGGCAATTTGAACATTGGTTTTCGACTGATGAAATGCATGACCTAATCCATAGGTTGATTCTGTAATATACAAAATAATATTGGCATTTGCAATGTAACAAAAATAATGATTATCGAAGTTACTCCTTCGAAACATACCAGGTTTGAATATTCGAACATGTTTACTGAAATGATATCCTTTACAAACAAAACCATCATCATTTGTATCTATGAGAAACTTTTCAAGTGTTTTTACAATTTGACATGATTTGTTTGTTATATCAGAAAAATCAACAGCTTTCCGAGTTTTCAGTATTTCATATGTATTCCAGTAATATTGTTTTGTTTCTTTCCATTCTACAAAGCTTTGGTAGTCATGGAATCTATACTCATCTGAACCAACAGGAACACGTATTGTGGAAGTCTCTTGATCAGTTTTCACTGAATCGATTGATTTAAACATGAAGGGATGACCAAGGTAAGAAATGTTTTCACATGTAAACATATGATCTAGAAGAAAAAAAAAAAAAAAAAAAAAATGATCAGAAAGGATATTAATTTTTGTGAATTATCAATGGAAAAATTTGACATAGGTTTTTGATTCTTAACCCTATCTATGCCAGGAGGGGAGAGAGACAACTCTGCCATAAGGATCTATTTTTGTTAATAACTCAGAAAGATAGAAACATCACGAGTCTCTACTACTTTTCCTAAAAATGACTTGCCAACATTTTAGTGCAATCGGTGACCATGCCTATGATTACCATAGCCAGGAGCTTTTTGGTTGGTAAACTACTTTTTTGTACCAGCGCCTGAAAAATCAAATTACTGTGTCAATTCTCTGGAAAAATGAAAGATTTATAAGAAGTTTAATAAAAATTACATGGAAAAAGATTTTGTGGTTTCAGAGAAGCAGATTCCCGAAAACCCTGCCATAAATAGAGTTAAAGAGAAATAAAGCAGCTAGGATGGATAGCAAAAGTAGAAATTTTGTTACAGACATTTTTCAGTTACTTGAAGTACCTCTTTTTCATATTTTCAAAAGTTCTCTTAAATACAGGGCTGTTCCGAATTAAATGAGCAAAGTGAATGTAACTTTGGTTTCAGTCAACAAAAATGTAGGCAATTATAGACCAATATGAGTGCAATACAAATGTTAGGCCATTATAGACCAATATTACAACTCTTGGTCTAGGAGCAGAATCTGAAAATGGCAATATTGCTTAATCCTAGACCTAGAGAGAAATAGGGTTGTTAAATATGATTCAATTCAAAATTTAACTCTGATCATGAAAATTAAGGACGGAAAAACAATATCCTGGTCAGATTTGGAAACAAGGCTAAAAACTGCACTCCATCGTAGTGATATTGAAAAATAGTTTTTCAGCGAAAACAGATATGGAGCAAAGAAAACACGTTTTAACCCTATCTAGACTGTATTTTTTTTATGTAAATCCGAAACGCCTAATTTTTAAACAACCAAATTTGGTGACTTTGAGTGAAATTTTATGAAGAATATTTAAAAAAAAACGTTTTTCCTGACAAAAACTTGATCCTCCTTGGCCAGAAGCCATTGCTCAGAACCACTCCTTTGTTTTTCCATATCAAATTTCCTCAATAATCTTTTTTTACTGATTTTTGGGGAACGAATTTGGACCCTAAATACATTGTGCTTATTGAACCAACATTATGACATTTATTGTCGTAGGTGAAGTGAGGAAAGTAAGGCATGTAGTAGAGGCAGGACACGTAAAGTCTGTGAGGCATGGTAGGGGAAACCATTTAGCAAACTCATTACTATTCTGAGTTTGAAAATGGTCATTGAAAAACCTGGTAAGTTTTTTATCTAAACCAGGCTAGAAACTGTATTCCGTAGCAGTGATACTGAAAAATGGTTTCTTATCTAAAAACAGCTATATAGCAAGAATAAATGACCTGATTTGTTTCTTTTTTTGGTTTATATTGTTTTTGCTAGCATAAATTAATTATTAACATATAATTAAAAAAAAAATGTTTGAAGGAAACCAGTAGCTCTTCGCCAGTAAGGTTTTATTCTTTGTTTATAAAAGCATAAAGATTATTGTTTAGAGCCTAGTAGACAGAGAATTATTAGCTTCATGTTATCACTTTGAGTAATCGAACTCTTGTTTTCAGATTTGAGAACTTCAAATTAGAGATTAAAAATCTGCAGGGGGAAATTTTCCTAAATCCCTTTTGGTCTAGTGGTTGGCCCAAATCTGCCCCACAGTGGAATCACAGCCAGAAAAAGTTGGATTTTGTCAAATTCAAAAGCTTTTACTAATTTTGAGTAGCATATTACCTGGTGATTCATTTTCAATTCAAAACCATACCTTGAAAAATATCAAAAAGTGAGATATGGAGCAAAAATGGTTTTACTGCTCCAGGGGGTTTGGTTCATAAATATAAAAAAAAACTTACTATTCAAGCAACAAAATTGCAGAAGAAAATGAACCAAGGAATTTATTATTCTAAACTATACATCATAAAACTACAATTTTTTAGATAAATTTGTTTTATGCAATATTTTTTCAACAAGAAAGGATAAAATGAACTTTTGATTATGGTGAAAATTCCTCTCAAAGTCCATGAAAATAGACCATACGTATGGAGGTTTTATGCAATATGTTTCCTGTTAGCCTATTAGTAGCCTACTACAAAGCACTTACAATTATGACTGACGCACTGAATTTTAATGCCACATATTAATGCAAACAAAGCACTGTAAAAAAATCATATTTCAGTCAACCTATTGGTTTTGTATATTTTTTTATAGTACCCCTTAATTATAGTTAAAATTTCATGGACAACGCATGGCTTGAATTTAAGCAAGTAGCAAGTACCACTTAAAAATAATTTCAATTGATGACCATATGAATATCTGATGCAAACAGAAATATTAATTACTATGTTAAAGGCAGAAAGGCAGGCATGTTTAATGGAAGAATTACATACATTTTGTAACTAAACGTTATCAAAGAAAACATCAAAATAGAGTTAGATTTTGTTTTACGTTTGTGTGAGACTGCTATTCTCGTGAATTAAATTCCTGTAGGTTAGTTACTATTTTTGTTAAAAAAAAATGTTTCAATGGCAATTAATATCGTTAAAATATATCGGAAAGAGTGTTTGATATATGATTAAGAACAAAGTACTTCTGTTTATGGAACACTCTTTCTTTTTCAAAATCTACAATA
>JANSTP010288922.1:4195-18317 GCA_025330745.1 Cladonema radiatum | reverse complement strand
AAAGCACCTATTATAAAAACTGAAAATTGTTTAGAAAGAGCTGACTGAGTCTAACTTCTTCCAAGACCAACCCAAAAACTGAACTTGCAACTTGACCACCTTTCTGCTTTTATCTCATAAAAACATTGAAACAAAAATAAACAAAATCTTCTTAATATTGTTCCTGCTTGACGATCTTTCCAAATGCATAAAATAAAGGAAAATATAAATGAAAACTCCATGACCATAAATAAGCTCACTCCTCTAAAGCTCCAAAAGTATTGTGCAGTGTGAGAAAAATGTGATGTGATCATCTTCCACTGCTCCACGAGGCGAGGTTTAAAATAAGAATTTCAAAACTTCATAAGCAGCTAAAATTCAAATTCAAAACTTCAAAAGCTTAAAATTGAGGCGCATGGGCGTCCTTATACTGAAAAAGACTATCTATAATTTTAGAATTAGCATGAAGAAAAAAAAGAAGAAAAAAGGGAAGAAATGAAGAATTTTCGACGACGGCGAAAAGAAACTCTCACTTTCGTGAGAGAATAAAACAGAATAGTTCCATGATAATTTTGCAGGGTTACATAGACAACTTATAAAGAATAAAAACAAAAGAACATACCATTAGCAACAGATCTGTTTTCAAAACTTTTGTTTTCATCATCTTTGGCAAACTTATTTTCTTCTTGCGCAAACCCTTTTTCTATTAACTGTTTATTTACGCTTGTTTTGATTTGCTGCTGGGCATCAAATACCTCAACTTCTACCTTCCCACTTTCATGTGTGTCGATTATATTGAATTTCAAAGGCTACAATAGAGAGAGTTATTTAGAGTTATCAACAGATTTATCACAGAGGACTTTTTGTTGACAGAACTAATCACATTTGTCAAAGTGAACACTGTAAAAGATCAAACATGAGGACTTTCAGAATGCTTCAATTAGCAACAGGAAAGTACTGATGATTATTGGACATAATTCATTAACATTTTTTTCTTTTTGGCAGCAAAAAAACCTTATGAAATGGAATGAGCAAATAATATATATGTGGATAAGTTGACTACCGTTTTGAGCATTGCTCTCAAAAACTCAACAGCTTGCTTTTCTTTCACTGGTACAATGCCAGCTAACTGTGCAGGTCTGGCTTGAAATGGATAGTCGTATATTTCATCAGTAATGTCATAAAGGTCATTACATGATACCCATTCAATAACACCAAAATCAACTTGGAGAACTTTAGCCTAAATATAATATTCAAGAAGAAATAATTAGCAAGTGTTCAGAAGTTACAATCAATAATTAGGAAAACATTACTAAAATACCTGTTTTCCTCCAACGTCCATAACAATTACTCTTCTTTTCTTCTGTTTTCTATCAATGTGAATCAATAATGCATTTTTCTCTACCAAAGCCTTCGGCTAAGAGTAAAATAGTAAATTCAATTACAAAGGACAAAAAACATTTCAAACCAAAACTAAGTACTTGGACAAGCAAGGAGGTAACATCATTGGCCATAAGTGAGCCATTCGCTTCATCAGAAGGAGAATTTTCCATACAAAACTTTCTTTCAGGAAACACACTCTACCATCAGAAAAACATCCAAAATCTACATTTTGGTCTGATTTGAAAGAATATACAAGATTATTAAAAATTGCACTAATTAGACTATCCAAAATTATCCTATATGCCATTTTTTGATCTGTGGGTATGGATAAATACAAGGTATGCCAAACGTTCATTGAGAAAAAACATGAAGTAAAAGCAAAAGGTTGAGAAACTTACTGGATATGGTAGATTACTTAATAGTTTATCAAGTTCATTAAAACCATCTAGTGCTCCCAAGTATACATACATGAGCGATGTTTTATGCACCTAAAATGAGAAATAAACCACTTGAATATATAACGCCAGTGAATATTTGCTCCGTATGACTCTTCTATGTATAAAAACTAAAGTGTACCTCAACAAACATCCCAATGACAAGTTGATCATCATCGTAATCATACAAACATTCTTTTGTGTTTTCTAAAAAAGACCATCAATAATAACATTTTATTGATCAACAACAAGACAACAAGACCATCAAAACGCAATTCAAAGATGATTCCTTTCTTCCTTCTTTCTGTCTTTGCTAGTTTCTTACTTTTTTTTCCATCATCTTCTGGGGAGTATAGAGGAATAAATCTAGTTTCTTAACCCTTAGAATCCCGGGCATTTTCAGAAATATAGCTTTTTTTAACATAAAAAATTGCTGGCAAAACATGCTCTGTCTCAGGAACAAAAGCCTCCCAGAGATTGATTTTGGTCTCATTTGAAAGAGCATTCAATTTCTTTTAAGTGGGGTCTAGAGTGGGCAGCTTAGGTGCTTTACTATGGCTTTACTTTACTATTCCTTGTTTCCGAAATATTCCAGGATTGGGATTCTAAGGGTCAATTATTCTCTAAATAAATGGAACTAGATGTGGTCAAAAAAGAATATGATATTTTCTTATCAGCATTGGCGGGCTTTATATATCTCAGTGTATTATTTTCTTATATGAAATTAATATCTATTAGATTGCATAATATAAAATACAACATATCTAACAATTTTATTATTTGTTTTGAAATAATTTTCTTTTGTAAAAGGTATTTTTCTTGACCTCAATCCACCTTGAAGTAATCATGTAAAGAAAACAATAATACTTCACCCAAATCTGATACTATGTTTTCAAAGTTTTCATCTTCCAAGTTTTCATTTTCAATGTTTTCATGTTTCAAGTCACTGGAAATGTCATTCTCAAATGTTGGATCTTGCTCTCCACCAGTTTTCACTATGTATTTTTCATTGAACATTATTTCTTCCAAGTAACCACTCTCACCGCAATTTATTTTCTCCAACTCCATTATATGAGGCTATAACACAACAAAAAATAGAAATATATTGCGACTTAAATGGCTTCCAGTATTCTAAGTAAGAACAGTAAATTTGAGCGTTTAACTTCTAACATTCCAGTATTTTCTTTTATGATTTCTGCCAAGATTTCGAGTTCCCCCTTGAATGGAAAATTACCCCTTTTGTAATCTCCCCTTTTTTTACAAAAATTAATTACCCCCCCCCCCTGTTAATAGTCTCCCCTCAAAAGTGATTCAGAAAAATTACGTCCACCCTTCCTAACCCTCTCTTAAATATAAAAGGTTAATATTTGAGAGAAATCTAATGCACAAGCTGTATGTGTAATCGATGCAAGTAATTAAAAAAGGTCCAAATACACATCACAAATAACAGCTTATATTATTGAACTAATTGACTTAAGCAGCACTTAGAATCAAAAATATTTTGTCATATTCAAGGAAAAGTATCCTTTACTATCCTGAACAGTATTTTTGAACCAGAAGTGTTTTCAAATAATTTCCATAATAGTGTTAACTTTCTTAGCTAATTTTCAATAAGCTTATATGAATTCTTAAAAGCTAAGTGTAAAAATGTCAAAAAAACATTTGAAAATAAAACTCATGTTTTTACTGTTATTTTCTAACGGTAAGATTTATTCAAATTCCCTTAGGAATTCTCGTACAGAATGCTTTACTACTCTAAAGCTAAAGTCTGCCCTTAAATTTGATATTTTGAAAAATTTCCTCCTTTTAGAGGTTGTGTAAAACTTAACACAATATTATTTCAATCCTCTCAGAATGAAAATAGAACACACAATTTGATCATTATTTATGTTGAATCTAAGAAAAATGCCATCTTTCACACTTTTTTTTTGGCAGCAGCGTGCCCATTTGACTGTGTTCACCATATTAGAATTTACATAGTTATTGCTCCTTCTTGAAAAGGCAAATTTAATGATGACATAGAAGGTAAGCAAATCAAATATTAAAAGTTAAACATTATTATTGAAGAGTGAAGAATTAATTACTTTAAAGTAGTAACAAAAACATTGCATACTGTCTATCTATGTCATAAAACATAAATTAGTTAAAAATAATTATGTTGAAGGAAAATCACATATAACTGATGATTTTGTCACAACGTTTTTTAAAGCATTTTTTATATTGTAAATACTTCTGATTTGCGTTATGATTGCCATTTAGAACAATTTGGTTCAATGCCCTATATAAGTTTTAGACGCCCTTTAACAACTCAAAATTCAGGTCCACCTATATTTTAAGGGGGCAGTGCAGTTATTTTAAGAGTTTTTCTATCCCCACAAAGGAAAACACTTACTTGGTATTCAAGATCTTCTTTTGCAATTTTTGCTTTCAATCTTTTTCCTTCTACCAAATCATTAAACCTTGCTAAACCCTCCTCTTTATTTCCTTCATTGGTATCGTAACCTACCAATATATAAGGGAGATTGTACCAAAATTAATCAAAAACTTGATTATAATAAAATCATAGTTTTTCATGATTAATCATTAAAGATAACAACTGAGGGATAAAATCACGACTTGCTTACTCTTAAACTTAAAACGCCTACCTTTCATTACACAAGGGATAGCCATTGGTGGAAGGCTCCAAGTAGCACTATAGGTAGATCTATAATCTTTCAATCCTGTTGTTTCTATATTTCCGTAATCGCAAAAGAAAACTTTGATTTCATCTTTCTGTTCATCAGAAGACATTACCCAACATCTAAAAACAAGAAAACCATTATTTGGACCAATGATAGAAAGATAATGAGCAAGCCAAACTACTCTTAAAGAAAATAGAAGATTGTTTGCACTGGTGAATTCACTTGTGTTAGAAAAAAGATTTAAATAAAAACAAGTATTTTAGTTAACTGTTACTGGTTCACCTATTTCCAGGATTGTAAGTTTTTTCAAGAAAAAAAGTTATGAAATAAACATACTGTATCCCATTAACTAAAGCCTATCAGATGTACATTTCAGTACCATCGGAAAGAGCATTCAATTTCCTTTAACTCTAAAAGTACCGATCCCGGAATATTCATGGAACGAAGGTGGCAACAGGTGTAGGTGGGAAGGTGGGAAGGCGACAAGGCGGCAGCTTGAAACCTTATTTGAAGGAAATTGGACGCTCTTTCCAATGAAACCAAAATCAATGCTTGGGAGGCTTTCGTTCTTGATATACAGCCGGTTTAATGTGCAATTTTGTCTCATGAAAAAAGCTTCATTTCAGAAAATGACTGGGCCTGGAAGGGTTAAGTGAGATTCACTTTACTATGGCTGAAAAGGGCCTATACCCCTTGCCACCTCGTTTCCGGAATATTTCAGGATTGGTCCTATAAGGGTTAGGCTCCAAATTAACGCTAATTATGCCAGGCTTTTTGAGGATCAAATGCACTGGATTGCACCCCCTCCTCTTACCTCCAAAAATACTAAAGCTATAGTAACAAAACTTAGCTCATACTTCCTAATCATCAAAAAATGATGATGTCAAAATCAACCAAAACAAGGCTAAATTATGAAGGCATGGTTTTCAAGATCTACAAAAAGCTTTTTTTGTAGGGTTTTCACCAAACCAATTTTTTGCGGAACTTAGAAAAAAAGTGCTTTACCGCTGACCGAAAACCCAATTGCCATTGAAACCATGGGCATGGTCACCGAAAAATTTCTTAGCCAAGTTGTTGCCTAGTAATTTTTACTAAAAGTTATAAGGTCACAGTTATAGGTTTATGGTGTTTCAAGTTATATTTTTGGTATTTAGAACAAATATAGAGCCTTGTAACATAACTCCCCCCACCATCAGCATAAATACACTTAATTGACAACATAACTCAAATAGCAAAAAATGACATAGATTGATCATGATACATACCTATACCATTTTTCATTTCTTGAATACAGAGCTGCACCACGAGTTCCTGTTTTAGGGTGCTCGCATAGCGGTTTGATGCGCTTCATGTCTTTTTCAAGTTCTGTCTCTATTTCATCAAGTTTCTCGTATGTTGCTTTCTAAGCATAAAGTGAATTCAAAATTTATTCTCACATTAAAAAGCACAAGCAAGAAGCAAAAAATCATACATAAAGAACTTACAGGATCGTCCAATCTCAATATCCAAAAATTGCTTGGATCAGAATGAAATGTGACAAGAAATTCTATGTCAGTAGGTATATTTTCCACTGTCTTTGATGGTTTATTGCATGTTTTCTGAAACATCCTTCTCCACTCCAAATAATTAAAAGAGAAAGAGCATTTCATATGTGCATATTGTAACGCTTCTTCCTCAATTTCATCTTTCTTTTCTTCTTCCTAAATAATCAAACATTTCAATGAGAGGAGAGTGCGAGGCTGATGTAAATCAAATTTGAAATTCCATATTTTATACTATCAAAAGAAACTCTAGCTATAGAGCACAAGTTTTAAGAAATATAATTTTGGTTTTTACCAGCTAATACATGTTCAATGTTTGCTTAAATATACTATCAATTTTCTCTTATAGCTAAATAGTTAAAATTCTCTAATCCATCATCCAATATAACATTATGTTGTCACTCTCCTCCTTTAAAAATCAGGCGTGTGTTCAGAAATATTTTTGCTAAATTGCCTTTTATCATGGTGACTTATTCAATATTTTAGGCAAGTGGTAACCACACTCGCAAATGAATTAAGTTGTGTGTGGATGCGTGCGCATGTGATCGCACACCTCTTATGACCAGGCCTGTAAATAAACAAAATTCTACCTTTTGGGGTGCTGCTGTTGGTGTAGCTGTAGGTTTTTTATTAACGCTTTCCAAAAATGGGTTTGTAGGTGTAACTTTTGAAGGTGTTGGCAAGAGTGCTTCTTTCTGTTGCATCAGAGGAGGAATTTTGGCAACATTTTTGGGAGTTGGTAATAGAGCACCACCTTGATTTGTCGACTCGTTTTCAACTGATGACAAAATAAAAAGCGATAAATTTCAGAAGTAACCACCCAGCTTAATCTAAGACACCAAAGAAAAACAAGTTTTCCATTCTCATTTTGAGGAGGAAACAGCCAATAAAAACACGTAATTGATGGTGCTATAAAGACATCAAGTATTTGATAAATCCAGACTAATAAACAATGAAAACCTTTTAAGTATCGAACTGTAATATTGTGCAACCTTCCATCTTTACTTCTGATTTGCACTACACATGAAGCTGCATTTTGTGCAGACGTTTCAGAGGTATAATATAATTCAGCACATCTAAAAAAAATTATATTAAATAACTTACACTTTAATTTACTAGATAAATCATCATGGTAAAACAATGTCCATGCCCTTCAACTTCTTTGAATTTGAAACAAAAATGAAACATACAACCCAAACAAACCCAATATTAATATTCATAACAGATCTCACCGCATTTTATAATTGAATATGATTTGTGACAATCCGGGATAAACAGTGAACGTTTCTACCAGAGTTGACTAAACGGAAGAACTTTCAATTCAAAAATAATACAACAGCAAGAAACTTTGAAATCATCAGATTTCACTCACCATGAGTAATCTGTCAGGTAGTTGAGAAGCAAGCACAAAGTAATATTTTCGAAAATCAACTCCCATTGCTCGTCTTGGAAAACAGCCAATTCGCTGGCCTTTATGAACAGTAGACCGCTTATTCAACCAAGCTTTGAATGCATCAATATACTTTGAAAATGCAATGATAGCGAATCTGAAAAATATTATTGATATACCTCTTTACAATAATATCAAAATTCACTTGACAATAGTGTTACTGAATAACAGAAACTAAAATTACTTACCGCCTGTCTTTACTAACAGCAAATGATACATTCATTGGATTGAATTCAGCAAAATATGCCTGCAGGTCATTCTGATAAAAGGAAAAGATACTCTGAGGTACTGTACATTCAATGATACGCAGGCATTTCTTCATAAATAGTGAACTAATGATAATATATTTTTTGTATGACGTCAAAGACCTTTGGTCTAAAAGAGATTAAAGTTCCCCCAACTTCTACCCAAAGTTGCATACAAATAATAAAAAAGATAAATACCATCTAGGTTGCATTTTTATAAGTCACAAAATGAGAGGACAACTCAGAAAATAATTAATTTTCATGATCAAATTAATAGAACTTAAATTTTGTTTTTCAGGTATATAGAAGAAAAATAATGATTCCAGGTGGATATTTGTTTGATTAAAATTTAAAACCATTCCAAACAATTATCATTATGCAGTGTCCACCTAGACCTGGCACCAGAGCCTTTGGTTAGGTATGCTAACACAAAACACTAAAAGAGTGCTGTGTGAAACCTATTTGGCATTGAATGAATACGTCTGGAGTTAATCGACATGGAGTTCGGTCAGTGTATGTTTATGATAGTTTTTGTAACCTTGAAAATGTCAAACACCACATAAACGACTGTAGACATATAAATAAACAAATAAAAACAAGTGAAAGTGACAAACAAGTTGTAAATGAATGTAAACAAAGGAAACTGGGTGATAAGCAAATGTAAACTAATATAAATTAATAAGAACAAGTGACAAACAAATTAATGTAAGCTAATTAATGTAAATGAATGAAAAGAGATGATAACCGACTTAAAATTCAAAAAACTTTGCCATTTATATGCTAAAGGTCATAGATGGAGTATAAAACTCTAAACCTGATGTTATAGAAGCAGCCAAGTTTTACTGCCTTCAGGTTTTCTGTTTATACAACAAGGAGACACATTATTAAAGTTATATTAAACATATCCACACCAAGGGATATGTGGTATGTATTTTTTTTCCTTCCGTGAATTATGCCATATTAATCTCTTCTCTTACATAAAAAGGTTTCCTTGTCAAAGCTGCTCTGCATATCTCAAAATCTGAAAATACTACCCTCTACCCCCCCTGCAAGGATGGACAATGAAAGAAAGCTCACTTTCTGTAAGGAGAACGTTGCCACTTTTGTTTTTATTGACGTAAATTTTAACTTTTTTTTTCAACATGAATTTCCTAACTTCTATTATGACGTCAGTGTACATTTGAGGTGTCTTGTAGACGTTAAGTTTACCAATTCTTTTATATTTGGCCATAACTTTTGTTCTTGATGTTGATAAAAAGATAAATATTGAAGTTTCACATCAATTAAGTAGTACTTTCAGATGACATAAAGAAATGTTTAAATTTTTTTTCTCTGTTTTGGGCAATATTTGGGGGCGTAGCGCAGTTGGTAGCGCATCGGGCAGCGAATCCTAAGGTTCGTTGAATCTAAAGGTTCTGAGTTCAAACCCATGCCTCGGTCGTCTAGTGAGCACAATATCTTTCTGTCAGGAAAGGATCGTGAGCAAGTTTAGGAGCATAATTACACTAGGACCTAAGTCTGTAATGACGTTTATACGGGATCACCTTGGAAATCAGGCTTTGGCGCTGAAGGTGTTTCATCCCTGTCACCTTAGAGTGGCTAAACAAAACTTACTTACTTACTAACTTAATATTAACACTATTTAGGTCCAGGAATTCAAAACTTCGAACATTTTTCCAAAAAAAATTCTCCATGAAAAATCAATTATCTTTTTACAGTTTATTTTAGATGCTTTTAGAAAAGTCCAACAACGTTCTTAAGAATAGTCTGTGCCTATCCATCTCTTTCCACTGTCTTTTTTAAGGCTTGTTTTTACTTTCTGCTCACTGCTTTTTATCCATTTCTATTCATTTTTCCTGTTTGCAACACTTTTTAATGATTTTCATTGTTTATAACTCATTTTCCATTTTTTTTTTCATCCTTTAATACCAATTTTTAGATGTTTGCATTAGTTGTTCCCTTTTTTGTCACTCATTTTTGTTTAAATTCATTTACATTCATTTACATGTTGTTTAATGTTATCACGTGTACAGATAGTTTTATGACAATGTTTGAAAATATTAATGTTTGATAAAATTAGGTCCACAGTCACCATAATCATAAAATCTTTCTCCTTCATTTTCCTGGTCGTTTCATGAAAGACTTAATAAAATATTGCTAATTCACAGAACAGCAGCAGGTACCTGAGAAAAAGAGTGGATAGCAAACTGCTAAAATATATATTTTGAAATACTGTTCTGCTTTCTGTTTCTAATATTACTTGCTGCTTGAAAACAATTTCATAGAAATATTTGTGGGAATTTTTCAAATCCTGTGATTTGGTTAACTGATGACAATGGGAGGGTATATCAGATCATGCTTTTTACATCATTTTTTCCACATTCACCCTCTAGTAAGAGCCTAAGAGCTGCAATGCAATTTGCTTGCCTCACTTAGTCAAAATATCTAAAATGAGGAGAAATAGTTGCGTAAAAAAAACAAAAAATTAAATTAATATTTATACTAGCCGTTGTTAATCTTTTGAATATTCCATCAGAGTTTGAGAAAAAGACATTTCAGATGGACATGAGATATTGATATTTAATATGTTGTATGTTTTTTATTTTGATGATATCCCAAATGGTGACGCCTGAAGAGCATTTAAAACTCAATATCTATTGAAAGGAGAATATTCAAAGGAAAACATCTAATATAGTTATAGATAAAGAATATAGTTCATTGGACCAAAGGTATGATTCCAGTGACTAGTTCCACTTATCCGAGGTTCCAATTATCGGAAGTATACTGTAGTTCAAAAACTGTGATTATGAAGTTCACCTATCACAGCCAAGATAATTATGAAAAAGTCTAGAGCAGAAATGGAGTAACTACATTGCATTTGTTCGAATTAAAATTGCAACTAACCTGATTCAATGTAAGATGTGGTCCAACACCAATGTTTTCAACAGTCAACAAATAAAAACCTTTCGGGTCAATTTTGAATCTAGATAATAAATCCCATTCCTTAACACTTGGCAAAAACTCTTCTTTTTCAACAGGCTTTGATTGCTCTATTGGTTTCATCAGATTTTTACGAGTTAGACTTGTTAGAATTTTATTTTGCTTCTTCTTTGGTTGTGATTGTCCAGTTCGAGTTGCACTACGTAGAAACTCTGCAATTTCTTCTGGTGATTTAGCAGGTATACCAGTACCGTATCTATATAAAATGATGATAGTTTTAAGTCAATAAAATCTTATTTCCAATGGAGTCTCTAGTCATTACCAGATATAAATTTAAGATCTGATTTGAAATATTGATAACCGTGATCAAACTTCCCTTCTATCAATGTATTGAAATACATTTTCATTCTCATATAATGACTCAATTTTTACTCGGACCATATCTCTGAGGAAAATAGCCAAAAACTAAAACACAAAAAATAACATAAAAACTGGTACAGGCTCCTAAGGAGTCATTACAATTTTCATTCTAATTCTTACGAAAAAGTATCATCTTTTCGAGTTAGAAGCTGCCTAAACTGTTCCATTATATAAAAATCAGAAAAATATAATACTGAGATGTTTTGTAGGCACTGACATCGTGAGTGAAGGTAATAAATTTTAACAAAAATAGGCCTTGGTGGTTCAATATCCCTCATTTCTGATATATTCAAGGAGGAGTGGAATTAGGAAAACGAAATTGAAATCTGTAATAAATGATAACAACAATAAAGATATATAACTTTAAAATTACTTTTCAGTGTACTTGACAGCATGTTGCGAAGCGTATTTCGTTTTATCTATAACACCATAAAGGATATTATCTTTTAGCTCTTCAGAGAACTCCATTCTTGTCACCTCACCTTCAAGTGACTTCAAAAATGAGAATAGCGATGTGAAGCCAAACTTCCGAAAATTGAGTTTCTCTTGAAGGATATCTTCGTAGTCTTTTAACAGGTTAGATTGTTTTGTGCCAGGGGATGCACTCAAAACAGACCGCAAATTCATCTTTACTTCTTCAAGGTCTGACATTATGAAATTTTTATAACTGAAAAAAAGAATGCCAAAAATCAGCAATCATACTTTTGTTTTATTTGTTACCATAGCAGTAACAAAGCACCCTCTTATGTTATTAGTGTCATTTTAATTGCTGAGAATTTCACAGTTTCTTTTAAACAGTACTACAAACCGAACAACTTCATTTTCAGGAGAAAGCTCGAATATTTAAAGCATTATAGAAAATTATAAGAATAAAATCTTTTTAATATTTCGTATAAACATATACATTGTTCAGGCAATAAAACCTTACAAGCTATGCATGTAAAGCTAAAAGAGTTAATCAACACATATCACAGCTTTATCTACACTATGGACCTTTATCAATCTAATTTAGAACTAAATTCCTGTGACTGCAGGCAATTCCTTATTAAATGCACTATTGATCACGTCATGATTATTTGCCTTCTACTATAGTTTTTATAGGAACAGTGTACGAAAATGTAAATAAATTGCGTTGACTAGATCAAGGATACAATGAAAATTATCCCATTTATTGTTGATCCTACAGAGAAAGGCAGGGCCAAATCTCTCAACTTGGTAAAAGATACTACTCATAAAGCAAAGTCTGCCAACGAAAATCAGAAAGGAGAAAGCATTGTATTCATTGCAAGTTTTTTTCAATGCAGTTCTTTATAAAAGTTTTTATTCTAAAATGCAAAGATCTTGAGAGGAAATTCTAAAAGTTTTGCAGGTTTTTTTTTTCTTTGCTCATATTGATATATCTACAAAAAAAGAATTAAAAGTATTGCAGCCGTAAATAGTGATGCAAATGGAACAACTTTTAATATACGAAAAAATAAGCAACAAAGAGTAAAAGCTATTGATTAGTTATTTTTAGTTGCTATTTTTGTATACAACAAGTAATAATAATGACAAATAAAGAAGTAAAAAAAAACACATTAACAAGGCAACCCTCTCAAAAAAGAAAAAATGAAAAAAAAAACAAAAAAAACTCAGACTTTCTAAAAAACTTCGAACATTGAAAATCAAATATTGGTTAAATTTGATTGTTAGTTTTTTCAATCCTTAAAAAATATTTTTATTTAACTTTCATTTTTCATATCACTTTTTCTTGCTGTAGTGACATTATGATTTGACAATAGAATAACTAGTATTTTTTTAAGTAAATTTTTTAAATTTAAAACTTTTATTTTTTTTTAAGCAAATTTTTAGCAAAAAAATTTCACTGAAAGACTTAGAAGAAAATAGTTTTCTTTATTCCAAAGACAAAACATGTTTTGAGAAACAATTTTTTCAAAACACAAGCAAAATCAAAAATTTAAAAACTAATTCATTCAGATAAATAGCTAACCACTCTCCTTATACTTAAAAAGTAAAGAATAACACTAGCCGAACGTAGCATCGCATGAAACTGAATCATTGTACGATTCCTGATAAATCAAGGCTCTAAAATCTGTAACATATTTTTCTAATTACTTTTTCTAAGTTTTGTCAGCCCAGTCCAAATGGAAATGGCTAAGGGATCACTTGCTGAAAAAGCAATCTATTATTTGAAAAAGATGAGAGAATAAGTCAGATATTCATGAAACACTACTAATTCTAAAACATAAGTATTTTTATGATCAACAATTAGTTGCCATGGTGCCACAGTGAAAATCTTTGTCTAAAACGTTCCATAGCATTTTTGGTTTTTGTCTACAAATATTAGTTATTCGAGGCTGGTGAATAATAAGTATGTTTTTAGCCACTATGAGTTGCCATGGATTAAAAAAATGGAAGTTTCAACTTAGCTCCTAAATTTGTCCTGCACAAACACTATTAAACCAGTTTGGGGTTCTGATGTAGCTAAGCGCCTGTGCCCTCTATCACTTCTCACTTAATTAAATGGCAACACCATAAGCCAGAATTCATCAGATCTCCCCACCCATGTAATCTAATTATTAGCTTTGTTATATATGATCAAATATGTAACATAGATTACCACCACAAAATGTTTTCCTCAGAAATCTTCACTTAAAACATGAAAAAAAAATGAAAGAGCAAACAAATATTTTTTTTAAAACAAACATCTCAAAATCTTTCATAAGACTAAATTATAAAACTAAACATCATCTTGCAAAATGTTAAGAAAATATTAAGGCTCCTAAGGATACAGGAAGGGAAAAAAAGATTTTACTATCAATAGACATAGGAAAAATTACCTTTCTGATGATATAACATTTATACAGGGTTATTTTTTAGATATGAAGTTATTTAGAAATATATAAAATATTTTTTACTTTACTGATATCTGCAATTAATTTTGAAAATTTGAAAAAAAAAACACTCCATCTTATCGTAGTTGATTCAAAAGTGTTCATTCCTTATAAAAATTCATGTTTAGAATAAAAATATAATTCTCTTTCAATCA
>JANSTP010288811.1:0-18318 GCA_025330745.1 Cladonema radiatum | reverse complement strand
GTCTGTTTAAAAACAGTAAAACGTATTTAAAACGCTTCGCAACGCTGTTATTCTCAATAAAACGGCGTTAAACTCGATTTTGCCTGTTTTAAACGTGTTCTAAATCCCTTAAACATTGTTAGAGACAGTGTAGAACTGTTTAAACAGCTTCCAACATATGTGAAGCCAATTTAAAAGCAGTGAAACTGCTTTAAAACGCTTTGCGACGATGTTAAACTCAATAAAACATCTTTAAACTTGATTTTTGCCGCTTTATGCGTGTTTTAAAGCCTTTAAACATTGTTATTGACAGTGTAGAACTGTTTAAGCAGCTTCTAACATATGTGAAGGCAGTTTAAAAGCAGTTAAACGGCTTTAAAGAGCTTCGCGACGCTTTTAAACTTATTAAAACGGCTTTAAACAAGCTTTTCGCTTGTTTAGACATATTCTAAAGCCTTTAAACATTGTTAGAGACAGTGTAGAACTCTTTAAACAGCTTCTAACATATGTGAAGCCTGTTTCAAAGCAGTAATACAGCTTTAAAACGCTTTCCGAAGCTGCTAAGCTCAATAAAACAGTTTGAAACTCATTTTTGGTAGGTTTCGAGGTAATTTAATCTGTTTAAACAGCTTCTAACATTTGGGAAGCCTGTTTAAAAGCACTAAAACGGCTTTAAAGAGCTTCGCAACGCTGTTAAACTTAATAAAACGGCTTTAAACGTGCTTTTAAACATTGTTAGAGACAGTGTAGAACTGTTTAAACAGCTTCTAACATATGTAAAGGCAGTTTAAAAGCAGTAAAACGGCTTTAAACGACTTGCGACGCTGTTAAACTCAATAAACCAGCTTGAAACGTTTTATTGGCCGGTTTAAACGTAATTTAAAGCCTTCAAAGATTGTTAGAGACAGTGTAGAACTGTTTAAACAGCTTGTCACATTTGTAAAGCCAATTTAAAAACTGTAAGACAGCTTTAAAGGTCTTTGCGACGCTGTTCAACTTATTAAAGCCCCTTTAAACGTGTTTTTGGCTGGTTTAGACGTATTCTAAAGCCTTTAAACATTGTTAGAGACAGTGTAAAACATTTTAAACAGGCTTTAACAAATGTGAAGCCTGTTTTGAAAGCAGTAAAACCGCTTGAAAACACGTCGCCACGCTGTTAAACTTATTAATACAGCTTGAAACATTTTTTTGGAAGGTTTAGACGTAACTTAAAGCCTCCAAAACTTATTAGAGACAGTGTAGAACTGTTTAAACACCTTCTAACATTTGGGAAGCCTGTTTATAAGCAGTAAAACGGCTTTAAAACACTTCGCGACGCTGTTAAACTCAATAAAGTGGCTTTAAACTTGATTTTAGCTGCTTTATACGTGTTCTAAAGCCTTTAAACATTGTCTGAAACAGTGTAGAACTGTTTAAACAGCTTCTAACAGTTGGGAAGACTGTTTAAAAGCAGTATTACGGCTTTAAAGCGCTTCGGGACGCTGTTAAACTAAAGAAAATGGCTTTAAACTTGATTTTGGCTGCTGAAAACGTGTTCTAAAGCCCTTAAACATTGTTAGAGACAGTCTAGAACTGTTTATACAGCTTCCAACATTTGGGAAGCCTGTTTAAAAGCAGTAAATCGGCTTTAAAACGCGTCGCGACGTTGTTAAACTCAATAAAACTGCGTTAAACGTGTTTGTGGCTTCTTTAGACGTATTCTAAAGCCTTTAAACATTGTTAGAGACAGTGTAGAACTGTTTAAACAGCTTCTAACATATGTGAAGCCAGTTTATAAGCAGTAAAACGGCTTCAAAAAGTTTTGCAAAGTTTTTAAACTCAATAAAACAGCCTGAAACGCATTTTTGGCCGATTTAGATATAACTTAAAGCCTTCAAACATTGTTAGAGACAATGTATAACTATTTAAACAGCTTCCAACATATCTAAAGCCACTTTAAAAGAAAGCCTGTTTAAAAGCAGTAAATCGGCTTTAAAGAGCTTCGTGACGCTTTTAATCTCAATAAAACGGCTTCAAACTTAATTTTGCCTGCTTTATACTTGTTCTAAAACCCTTAAACATTGTTAGAGACAGTGTAGAACTGTTTAAACAGCTTCTAACATTTGGGAAGCCTGTTTATAAGCAGCAAAACGGCTTTAAAAAGCTTCGCGACGCTGTTAAACTCAATAAAACGGCGTTATACCTGACTTTGCCTGCTTTATACGTGTTCTAAAGCCTTTAAACATTGTTAGAGACAGTGTAGCACTTTTTAAACAGCTTCTAACATTTGGGAAACCTGTTTAAAAGCAGTAAAACGGCTTTAAAACGCTTCGCGACGCTGTTAAACTTAATAAAACGGCTTTAAACGTGTTTTTGGCCGGTTTAGGGGTATACTAAAGCCTTTAAACATTGTTAGAGATAGTGCAGAACTGTTTAAATCGCTTCTAACATTTGGGAAGCCTGTTTAAAAGCAGTAAAACGGCTTTAAAAGGCTTTGCGACGTTGTTAAATTTAATATAACGGCTTTAAACGTGCTTTTGCCTGCTTTAGACCTATTCTAAAGCCTTTAAACATTGTTAGAGAGAGTGTAGAACTGTTTAAAAAGCTTTTAACATATGTGAAGACTGTTTCAAAGCAGTAGAACAGCCTTAAAAAGCTTTGCGACACTGTTAAACTCATTAAAACAGCTTGTAACGCTTTTTTGGTTGGTTTAGACATAATTTAAAGCATTTAAACATTGTTAGAGACAGTGTAGAAATGTTTAAACAGATTCTAACATTTTTGAAACCAGTTTAAAAGTAGTAAAAATACTTTAAAACCTTTTGCGACACCGTTAAACTTTAAAAAACGTATTTAAACGTGTTCTTGGCTGGTTTAGACGTATTCTAAAGTCTTTAAATATTGTTAGAGAGAGTGTAGAACTGTTTAAACAGCTTTTAACATATGTGAAGACTGTTTCGAAGCAGTTAAGCAGCTTTAAAACGCTTTGCAACACTGTTAAACTCATTAAAACAGCTTGTAACGTTTTTTTGGCCGGTTTAGACGTAATTTAAAGCCTTCAAACATTGTTAAAGACAATGTATAACTGTTTAAACAGCTTCTAACATATTTAAAACCAGTTTAAAAGTAGGAAAAAGACTTTAAAACGTTTCGAGACGCTGTTAAACTTTATAAGACGTCTTTAAACGTGTTTTTCGCTGGTTTAGACGTAGTCTAAAGACTTGCAACCTTGTTGGATACAGTGTAGAACTGTTTGAACAGATTCTAACATTTGGGAAGCCCGTTTGAAAGCAGTAAAACGGCTTTAAAACACTTCGCAACGCTGTTAAATTTAATAAAACGGCTTTAAACGTGTTTTTGGCTGGTTTAGACGTATTCTAAAGCCTTTAAACATTGTTAGAGACAGTGTAGAACTGTTTAAACTGCTTTTAACATATGTGAAGACTGTTTCGAAGCAGTAAAACAGCTTTAAAACGCTTAGCGACGCTGTTAAGTTCATTAAAACAGCTTGTAACGTTTTTTTGGCCGGTTTAGACGTAATTTAAAGCCTTCAAACATTGTTAGAGACAATGTATAACTGTTTAAACAGCTTCTAACATAATTAAAACCAGTTTAAAAGTAGGAAAAAGACTTTAAAACGTTTCGAGACGCTGTTAAACTTTATAAGACGTCTTTAAACGTGTTTTTCGCTGGTTTATACGTGTTCTAAAGCCCGTAAACACTGTTAGAGACAGTGTAGAACTGTTTAAACAGCTTCTAACACTCGGGAAACCTGTTTAAAAGCAGTAAACCGGCTTTAAAACGCTTCGCAACGCTGTTAAATTTAATAAAGCAGCCTTAAACGTTTTTTTGGCTGGTTTAGACGTATTCTAAAGCCTTTAAACATTGTTAGAGACAGTGTAGAACTGTTTAAATAGCTTCTAACATATGTGCAGCCAGTTTATAAGCAGTAAAACGGCTTTAAAACGCTTTGCAAGGCTGTTAAACTCAATAAAACAGCCTGAAACGCACTTTTGGCCGATTTAGATGTAACTTAAAGCCTTCAAACATTGTTAGAGACAATGTATTACTATTTAAACAGCTTCTAACACTCGGGAAACCTGTTTAAAAACAGTAAAACGGCTTTAAAACGCTTCGCGACGCTCTTAATCTCAATAAAACGGCGTTAAACTTGACTTTACCTGCTTTATACGTGTGCTAAAGCCCTTGAACATTGTTAGAGACAGTGTAGAACTGTTCAAAAAGCTTTTAACATATGGGAAGACTGTTTCAAAGCAGTAAAACAGCTTTAAAACGCTTTGCGACACTGTTAAACTCATTAAAACAGCTTGTAACGTTTTTTCGGCTGCTTCAGACGTAATTTAAAGCCTTTAAACATTGTTAGAGATAGTGTAGAAATTTTTAAACAGATTCTAACATATTTGAAGCCAGTTTAAAAGTAGTAAAAAGACTTTAAAACGTTTTGCGACACCGTTAAACTTTAAAAAACGTCTTTAAACGTGTTCTTGGCTCGTTTAGACGTATTCTAAAGTCTTTAAACATTGTTAGAGAGAGTGTGGAACAGTTTAAACAGCTTTTAACATATGTGAAGACTGTTTCAAAGCAGTGAAACAGCTTTAAAGCGCTTTGCGAGACTGTTAAACTCATTAAAACAGCTTGTAACTTTTTTTTGGCCGGGTTAGACGTAATTTAAATACTTCAAACTTTGTTAGAGACAATGTATAACTGTTTAAACAGCTTCTAACATATTTAAAGCCAGTTTAAAAGAAAGAAAAAGACTTTAAAACGTTTCGAGACGCTGTTACTTTATATAAAACGTCTATAAACATGTTTTTTGCGGCTTTAGACGTAACTTAAAGCCTTCAACATTGTTACAGATAGTGTAGAAATGTTTAAACTGATTCTAACATATTTGAAGCCAGTTTAAAAGTAGTAAAAAGACTTTAAAACGTTTCGCGACACCGTTAAACTTTAAAAAACGTCTTTAAACGTGTTCTTGGCTCGTTTAGACGTATTCTAAAGTCTTTAAACATTGTTAGAGAGAGTGTGGAACAGTTTAAACAGCTTTTAACATATGTGAAGACTGATTCAAAGCAGTGAAACAACTTTAAAACGCTTTGCGACACTGTTAAACTCATTAAAACAGCTTGTAACGTTTTTTTGGCCGGGTTAGACGTAATTTAAAGCCTTCGAACATTGTTAGAGACAATGTATAACTGTTTAAACAGCTTCTAACATTTGGGAAACCTGTTTGAAAGCAGTAAAACGGCTTTAAAGCGCTTCACGACGCTGTTAAACTTAATATAACGGCTTTAAAATTTTTTTTGGCCGGTTTAGACTTCTTCTAAAGCCTTTAAGCATTATTAGAGATAGTGTAGAACTGTTCAAACAGCTTTTAACATATGTGAAGTCTGCTTCAAAGCAGTAAAACAGCTTTAAAACGCGTTACGACGCTCTTAAACTCAATAAAGCAGATTTAAACGTTTTTTTGGCCGCTTTAGACGTAATTTAAAGCCTTTAAACATTGTTAGAGACAGTGTGGAACCTTTTAAATAGCTTCTAACATATGTGAAGCCAGTTTAAAGGCAGTAAGACATCTTTAAAACGCGTTACGACGCTGTTAAACTCATCAATACAGCTTGAAACGTTTTTTAGACGGTTTAGACGTACCTTAAAGCCTTCAAACATTGTTAGAGACAGTGTAGAACTGTTTTAACAGATTCCAACATATTTGGAGCCAGTTTAAAAGTAGGAAAAAGACTTTAAAACGCTTCGCGACGCTGTTAAACTTTATAAAACGTCTTTAAACGTGTTTTAGGCTGGTTTAGACGTATTCTAAAGCCTTTAAACATTGTTAGAGAGAGTGTAGAACTGTTTATACAGCTTTCAACATATGTAAAGCCTGTTTTAAAGCAGTAAAACAGCTTTAAAACGCTTATCGACGCTGTTAAACTCAATAAAACAGCCTGAAAGGCATTTTTGGCCGATTTAGATGTAACTTAAAGCCTTCAAACATTGTTAGAGACGGTGTAAAACTGTTTAAACAGCTTTTAACATATGTGAAGACTGTTTCAAAGCAGTAAAGCAGCTTTAAATCGATTTGCGACACTGTTAATCTCATTAAAACAGCTTATAACGTTTTTTGGCTGGTTTAGACGTAATTTAAAGCCTTCAAACATTGTTAGAGACAATGTATAACTGTTCAAACAGCTTCTAACATTTTGGAAGCCTGTTTAAAAACAGCAAAACGGCTTTAAAAAGCTTCGCGACGCTGTTAATCTCAATAAAACGGCGTTATACTTGACTTTGTCCGCTTTATACGTGTTCTAAAGCCGTTTAACATTGTTAGAGACAGTGTAGAACTGTTCAATCAGCTTTTAACATTTGGGAATCCTGCTTAAAAGCAGTAAAACGGCTTTAATACGCTTCTCGGAGCTCTTAACCTTAATAAAACGGTTTAAACGTGTTTTTGTCTGGTTTACACGTTTTCTAAAGCCTTTAAACATTGTCAGAGACTGTGCAGAACTGTTTAAACAGGTTCTAACATTTGGGAATCCTGCTTAAAGCAGTAAAACGGCTTTAAGTGGCGACGCTGTTAAATTTCATAAAACGCCTTTAAACGTGCTTTTGGCCGGTTTAGACGTATTCTAAATCCTTTAAACATTGTTAGAGACAATGTAGAACTGTTTAAACAGCTTTTAACATATGTGAAATCTGCTTCAAAGCAGTAAAACAGCTTTAAACCGCGTCGCGACGCTGTTAAACTCGTTAATACAGCTTGAAACGTTTTTTAGACTGTTTACACGTAACTTAAAGCCTTCAAACATTGTTAGAGACAGTGTAGGACTGTTTAAACAGCTTCCAACAAATTTGAAGCCAGTTTAAAAGTAGTAAAAAGACTTTAATACGTTTCGCGACGCTGTTAAACTTTATAAAACGGCTTTAAACGTGCTTTTGGCTGGTTTAGACGTATTCTAAAGCCTTTAAACATTGTCCGAGAGTGTGGAGACCTGTTTAAACAGATTTTAACATATGTGAAGACTGTTTCAAAACAGTAAAACAGCTTTAAAACGCTTTGCGACACCGTTAAACTCATTAAAACAGCTTGTAAGATTTTTTTGGCCGGTTTAGACGTAATTTAAAGCCTTCAAATATTGTTAGGGACAATGTATAACTGTCTAAACAGCTTCTAACATATTTGAAGCCAGTTTAAAAGTAGTTAAAAGACTTTAAAATGTTTCGAGACGCTGTTAAACTTTATAAAACGTTTTTAAACGAGTTTTAGGCTGGTTTAGACGTATTCTAAAGCCTTTAAACATTGTTAGAGAGAGTGTAGAACTATTTAAACAGCTTTTGACATATGTGAAGCCTGTTTCAAAGCAGTAAAAGAGCTTTAAAACGCTTCGCGACGCTGTTAAACTCAATAAAGCGGCGCTATACTTCATTTTGCCAGCTTTATTCGTGTTCTAAAGCCCTTAAACACTGTTAGAGACAGTGTAGAACTGTTTAAACAGCTTCTAACATTTGTGAAGCCAGTTTAAAAGTAGTAAAAAGACTTTAAAGCGTTTCGCGATGCTGTTAAACTTTATAAAACGTCTTTAAACGTGTTTTTGGCTGGTTTAGACGCATTCTAAAGGCTTTAGACATTGTTAGAGACAGTTTAGAACTGTTTAAACAGCTTTTAACATATGTGAAGTCTGTTTCAAGGCAGTAAAGCAGATTTAAAACGCTTTGCGACACTGTTAAACTCATTAAAACAGCTTATAACGTTTTTTCGCCGGTTTAAACGTAATTTAAAGCCTTCAAACATTGTTAGAGACAATGTAAAACTGTTTAAACAGCTTCTAACATTTGGGAAACCTGCTTAAAAGCAGTAAAACCGCTTTAAAACGCTTCGCGACGCTGTTAAAATTAATAAAAAGACTTTAAACGTGTTTTTGACCGGGTTAGACGTATTCTAAAGCCTTTAGACATTGTTAGAGATGGTGCAGAACTGTTTAAACCGCTTCTAACATTTGGGAAGCCAGATTAAAAGTAGTTAAAAGACTTTAAAATGTTTCGAGATGCTGTTAAATTTAATAAAACGGCTTTAAACATGTTTTTGGCTGGTTTAGACGTATTCTAAAGCCTTTAAACATTGTTAGAGACAGTTTAGAACTGTTTAAACAGCTTTTAACATATGTGAAGACTGTTTCAAAGCAGTAAAGCAGCTTTAAAACGCTTTGCGACGCTTTTAAACTCATTAATACAACTTGAATCTTTTCTTGGATGGTTTAGACGTAACTTAAAGCCTTGAAGCACTATGAGAGACAATGTATAACTGTTTAAACAGCTTCTAACATTTGAAAAGCCTGTTTAAGAGCAGTAAAAGAGCTTGAAAACCAATTGCGACGCTGTTAAACTTAATAAAACGTCTTTAAACGTGTTTTTGGCTGCTTTAGACGTACTCTAAAGTCTTCAAACATTGTTAGAGACAGTGTAGAACTGTTTAAGCAACTTCTGACATTTGGGAAACCTGTTTAACAGCTGTATAAGAGCTTTAAAACGCATTGCAACGCTGTTAAACTTAATGAAACGGCTTTAAACGTGCTTTTGGCTGGTTTAGACGTATTTTAAAGCCTTTAAACATTGTTAGAGACAGTGCAGAACTGTTTAAACAGCTTCTAACATTTGGGCAGCCTGTTTAAAAGCAGTAAAACGGCTTTAAGACGCTTCGCGACGCTGTTAAATTTAATAAAACGGCTTTAAACGGGTTTTTGGCTGGTTTAGACGTATTTTAAAGCCTTTAAACATTATTAGAGACAGGGCAGATCTGTTTAAACAGCTTCTAACATTTTGGAAGTTTGCTTAAAATCAGTAAAACGACTTTAAAACGCTTCACAACGCTGTTAAACTCAATAAAACGGCTTTAAACTCCATTTTGCCTGTTTTATACGTGTTCTAAAGCCTTTAAACATTGTTAGAGACAGTGTAGAACTGTTTAAACAGCTTCTAACATATAAGAAACCAGTTTAAATGCAATAAAAACGCCTTGAAAAGGCGTCGCAACGCTGTTAAACTCATTAATACAGCTTAAAATCTTTTTTTGGATTGTTTAGACGAAAATTAAAGCATTGAAGCACTCTGAGAGACAATGTATAACTGTTTAAACAGCTTCTAACATTTGAAAAGCCTGTTTAAGAGCAGTAAAAGAGCTTTAAAACGCTTCGCAACGCTGTTAAACTCAATAAAACGCCGTTAAACTTAATTTTGCCTGCTTTATACGTGTTCTAAAGCCATTAAACATTGTTAGAGACAGTGTAGAACTGTTTAAACAGCTTCTAACATTTGGGAAACATGTTTAAATGCAGTAAAACGGCATTAAAACGCTTAGCGACGCTGTCAAATTTAATAAAACGTCGTTAAACGTGCTTTTTGGCTGGTTTAGACGAAATCTAAAGCCTTTAAACATTGTTAGAGACAGTCTAGAACTGTTTAAACAGCTTTTAACATATGTGAAGACTGCTTCAAAGCAGTAAAACAGCTTTAAAACGCTTTGCGACACTGTTAAATTTAATAAAACGGCTTTAAACTTGTTTTTGGCTGGATTAGACGTATTCTGAAGCCTTTGAACATTGTTAGAGACAGTGTAGAACTGTTTAAACAGCTTCTAACATATAAGAAGCCAGTTTAAAAGCAGTAAAACAGCTTTAAAACGCGTCGCGACGCTGTTAAACTCTTTAATACAACTTGAAATCTTTTTTTGCATTGTTTAGACGTAACTTAAAGCCTTCAAACATTGTTAGAGACAGTGTAGAACTGTTTAAACAACTTCTAACATTTGGGAAACCTGTTTAAGAGCTGTAAAAGAGCTTTAAAACACATTGCGACGCTGTTAAACTTAATAAAACATCTTTAAACGTGTTTTTGGCTAGTTTAGACGTATTCTAAAGCCTTTGAACATCGTTAGAGACAGTGTAGAACTGTTTATACAGCTTCTAACATATAAGAAGCCAGTTTAAAAGCAGTAAAACAGTTTTAAAACGCGTCGCGACGCTGTTAAACTCATTAAGACACGTTGAAATCTTTTTTTGGATGGTTTAGACGTAACTTAAAGCTTTGAAACACTATGAGAGACAATGTATAACTGTTTAAACAGCTTCTAACATTTGAAAAGCCTGTTTAAGAGCAGTAAAAGAGCTTTAAAACGCTTCGCAACGCTGCTAAACTCAATAAAACGAGGTTAAACTTGATTTTGCCTGCTTTATACCTGTTCTAAAGCCCCTAAACATTGTTAGAGACAGTGTAGAACTGTTTAAACAGCTTCTAACATTTGGGAAGCCTGATTAAAAGCAGTAAAACGGCATTAAAGCGCTTGGCAACGCTGTTAAATTTAATAAAACGGCTTTAAACTTGTTTTTGGCTGGTTTAGACGTATTCTAAAGCCTTTGAACGTTGTTACAGACAGTGTAGAACTGTTTAAACAGCTTCTTACAAATAAGTAGCCAGTTTAAAAGCAGTAAAACAGCTTTAAAACGCGTCGCGACGCATCTAAACTCATTAATACAGCTTGAATTTTTTTTTTAGATAGTTTAGACGTAACTTAAAGCATTGAAACACTGTGAGAGACAATGTATATCTGTTTAAACAGCTTCTAACATTTGAAAAGCCTGCTTAAGAGCATTAAAAGAGCTTTTAAACGCATTGCGACGCTGTTAAACTTAATAAAACGTCTTTAAACGTGTTTTTGGCGGCTTTAGACGTATTCTAAAGTCTTCAAACAATGTTAGAGACAGTTTAGAACTGTTTAAGCAACTTCCAACATTTGGGAAACGTGTTAAGAGCTGTAAAAGGGCTTTAAAACACATTGCGACGCTGTTAAACTTAATAAAACGTCTTTAAACCTGTTTTTGGCTGCCTGTAGCGTGTTCTAAAGCCTTTAAACATTGTTAGAAACAGTGTAGAACTGTTTAAACAGCATTTAACATTTGAGAAACCTTTTTAAAGGCAGTAAAACGGCTTTAAAACGCTTCGCAACGCTGTCAAATTTGATAAAGCGGCTTTAAACTTGTTTTTGGCTGGTTTAGACGTATTCTAAAGCCTTTGAACATCGTTAGAGACAGTGTAGAAATGTTTATACAGCTTCTAACATATAAGAAGCCAGTTTAAAAGTAGTAAAAGAGCTTTAAAACGCGTTGCGACGCTGTTTAACTAATTAAGACACCTTGAAATCTTTTTTTGGATGGTTTAGACTTAACTTAAAGCTTTGAAACACTCTGAGAGACAATGTATAATTGTTTAAGCAGCTTCTAACATTTGAAAAGCCTGTTTAAGAGCTGTAAAAGAGCTTTAAAACGCATTGCGACGCTGTTAAACTTAATAAAACATCTTTAAGCGTGTTTTTGGCTGGTTTAGACGTATTCTAAAGCCTTTAAACATTGTTAGAAACAGTGTAGAACTGTTTAAACAGCTTCTAACATTTGGGAAGCCTGTTTAAAAACAGAAAAACGGCTTTAAAACGCTTCGCAACGATGTTAAACTCAATAAAACGGCGTTAAACTCGATTTTGCCTGTTTTATACGTGTTCTAAAGCCCTTAAACATTGTTAGAGACAACGTAGAACTGTTTAAACAGCTTCTAACATTCGGACAGCCTGTTTAAACGCAGTAAAACGGCTTTAAATCGCTTGGCAACCCCGTTAAAGTTAATAAAGCGGCGTTAAACTTGTTTTTGGCTGGTTCAGACGTACTCTAAAGCCTTTAAACATTGTTAGAGACAGTGTAGAACTGTTTAAACAGCTTCTAACATATACGAAGCAAGTTGAAAAGTAAAAAAAAGGCTTTAAAACGCTTCGCGACGCTGTTAATCTCAATAAAACGGCTTTAAACCTGCTTTTGGCTACCTTACACGTATTCTAAAGCCTTTCAACACTGTTAGAGTAAGTGTAGAACTGTTTAAACAGCTTTTAACATATGTGAAGCCAGTATAAAAGCTGTAAAACAGCTTTAAAACGCTTCGTGACGCTGTTAAACTTAATAAATCGTCTTTAAACGTGTTATTAGCTGGATTTGACTAACTCTAAAGCCTTCAAATATTGTTAGAGACAGTGTAGAAATGTTTAAACAGCTTCTAACATTTGGGAAGCCACTTTAAAAGCTGTAAAACAGCTTCAAAGTGCTTTGCGACACTGTTAAACTCAATAAAACGGCTTTAAACGTCCTTTTGGCTGCCTTACACGTATTCTAAAGCCTTTAAACATTGTTAGAGACAGTGTAGAACTGTTTAAACAGCTTCTATCATTTGGGAAACTTGTTTAAAAGCAGTAAAACGGCTTTAAAACGCTTCACGACGCTGTTAAATTTAATAAAACGGCTTTAAACGTGTTTAGGTTGCCTTACACCTATTCTAAAAACTTTAAACATTGTTAGAGTCAGTGTAGAACTGTTTAAACAGCTTGTAACATATGTGAAGCAAGCTTAAAAGCATTAAAATAGCTTTAAAGAACTTCGCGACGCTGTTCAAATCATTAAAACGGGGTTAATATTGCTATTTGCTCGTTTAGACGTATTTTAAAGCCTTTAAACATTGTTAGAGACAATGTATAACTTTTCAGACAGCCTCGAGTATATGTGAAACCAGTTTAAAAGCATTAAAACGGCTTTAAAACGCTTAGCGAAGCGGTTAAACTCAATAAAACAGCTTAAAACGTTTTTTTGGCCGGTTTAGACGTATTTTAAAGCCTTTAAACATTGTTAGAGACAGCGTAGACCTGTTTGAACAGCTTTTAACATATCTGAAGCCTGTTTCAAAGCATTAAAACAGCTTTAAAGCGCTACGCGACGCTGTTAAGCTTAATAAAACGGCTTGGAAGGCTTTTTTGGCTGGTTTAAACGTAATTTAAAGCCTTCAAACATTGTTAGAGACAATGTATAACTGTTTTCACAGCTTCTAACATTTGGGAAACCTGTTTAAAGGCAGTAAAACGGCTTTAAAACGCTTCGCGACGCTGTTAAACTTAATAAAACGGCTTTAAACGTATTATTAGCTGGATTAGACGTAATTTAAAGCTTTTGAACATTGTTAGAGACAGTGTAGAACTGTTTAAGCGGTTTCTAACATGTGAGAAGCATGTTTAAAAGCAGTAAAACAATTTTTAAAACCTTCGTGACGCTGTTAAACTCAATAAAACGGCTTTAAAGTTGATTTTGGCTGATTGAAACATGTTCTGAAGCCCTTAAACATTGTTACGGAAAGTGTAGAACTTTCTAGACACCTTCTAATATATGTGAAGCCAGTTTAAAAGCAGTAAAACGGCTTTAAAACGCTTAGCGACGCTGTTAAACTCAATAAAACGATGTTAAACTTGCTGTTAAGTTCTTTAGACGTCTTCTAAAGCCTTTAAACAATGTTAGAGACAGTGTAGAACTATTTAAACAGCTTTTAACATATGTGAAGCCTGTTTCAAAGCAGTAAAACAGCTTTAAAACGCGTCGCGACGCTGTTAAGCTCAATAAAACAGCTTTAAACGTGTTTTTGGCCGGTTTAAACGTAACTTAAATCCTTCAAACATTTTTAGAGACAGTGTCGAACTGTGTAAGCGGCTACAAACATGTGGGAAGCCTGTTTAAAAGCAGTAAAACAGCTTTAAAAAGTCTGGCGATCCTGTTAAACTTAATAAATCGGCTTTAAACGTGTTTTTGGCTGGATTAGGCGTATTCTAAAGCCTTTAAACATTGTTAGAGACAGTGTAGGACTGTTTAAAGAGATTTTAACAAATGTGAAACCTATTTCAAAGCAGTAAAACAGCTTTAAAACGCTTCGCTACGCCGTTAAACTTAATAAAACGTCTTTAAACGTGTTTTAGGCCGCTTTAGACATATTCTAAAGTCTTCAAACATTATTAGAGACAGTGTAGAACTGTTTAAGCAACTTCTAACATTTGGGAAACCTGTTTAAGAGCTGTAAAAGAGCTTTAAAACACATTGCGATGCTGTTAAACTTAATAAAACATCTTTAAACGTGTTTTTGGCTTGATTAGACGTATTGTAAAGCCTTTAAACATTGTGAGAGAGAGTGTAGAACTGCTTAAAGAGCTTTTAACATATATGAAGCCTGTTTTAAAGTAGTAAAACAGCTTTAAAAAACTTCGCGACGCTGTTAATCTCTAAAATACGGCGTTAAACGTGTTGTTGGCTTCTTTCGACGTATTCTAAAGCACTTAAACATTGTCAGAGTCTGTGTAGAAAAGTTTAAACAGGTTCTAACATATGTTAAGCCAGTTAAAAAACAATACAACAGCTTTAGAGTGCGTCGCGACGCTATTAAACTCAATAAAACGTCTTTAAACGTGTTTCTGGCTGCATTAGACGTCTTTTACAATCTTTAAACATTGTTAGAGACAGTGTAGAACTGTTTAAACAGCGTCTAACATATGTGAGGCGAGTTTAAAAGCAGTAAAGCAGCTTTTAAACGCTTCGCAACGCTGTTAAACTCATTAAAGCAGGGTTAAACGTGCTTTTTGCTGGCTTAAACGTATTTTAGAGCCTTTAAACATTGTTAGAGACAGTGTAGAACTGTTCAAACAGCTTCTAACATATGTGAAGCCAGTTTAAAAGCAGTAAAACAGCTTTGAAACGCTTTGCACCGCTGTTAAACTCATTAAAGCACGGTTAAACGTGTTTTTTTGCTGGTTTAAACGTTTTTTAAAGCCTTTAAACATTGCTAGAGACAGTGTAGAACTGTTTAAACAGCTTCTAACATACGCAAAGCCAGTTCAAAAGCTGTAAAGCAGACTTAAAACGCTTGGCGCCGCTGTTAAACTTTATAAAACAGATTTAAAAGTGTTTTTCGCTGCATTAGACGTATTCTAAAGCACTTAAACATTGTTAGAGACTGTGTAGAACTGTTTAGAAAGGTTTTAACATATGTGAAGCCAGTTAAAAAACAGTACAACAGCGTTAAAGCGCGTCTCGACGCTATTAAACTCAATAAAACCTCTTTAAACGTGTTTTAGGCTGCATTAGACGTGTTTTAAAGTCTTTAAACATTGTTAGAGACTGTGTAGAACTGTTCAAACAGCTTCTAACATATGTGAAGCCAGTTTAAATGCAGTAAAGCAGCCTTAAAACGCTTCCCGACGCATTTAAACATATTAAAACGAGGTTAAATGTGTTTTTTGCTGGTTTAACCGTAATTTAAAGCCTTTAAACATTCTTAGAGACGGTGTAGAACTGTTTAAACAGCTTCTGACATATGTAAAGCCAGTTCAAAAGCTCCCAAAACAGCTATAAAACGCTTGACGACGCTGTTAATCTTTATAAAGTGGCTTAAAACGTGTTTTTGGCTGGTTTAGGCGTATTCTAAATCCTTTAAAGGTTGTTAGAGACAGTGTAGAACTGTTTAAGTAGCTTTTAACATATCTGAAGCCTGTTTCAAAGCACTAAAACAGCTTTAACACGCTTTGCGACGCTGTTAAGCTCCAGAAAACAGCTTGAAACTGCTTTTTGGCCGGTTTAGACGTAATTCGAAGCCTGAAAAATTGCTAGAGACAATATAGAACTGTTTAAACAGCTTCTAACATATGGGAAGCCAGTTTAAAAGCAGCAAAACAGCTTTTAAAGGAATCACGACGCTATTAAACTCAATAAAGCTTCTTTAAACGTGTTTTTGGCTGCGTTGGACGCATTGTAAAGTCTTTAAACATTGTTAGAGACAGTGTAGAACTGTTTAAACAGCTTCTAACATATGTGACGCCAGTTTAGAAGCAGTAAGACAGCTTTAAAACGCTTTGCGACGCTGTTAAACTCATTAAAACGGGGTTAAACGTGTGTTTGGCCGGTTTAGACGTACTTCAAAGGATTTAAACATTGTTAGAGACAAAGTAGAACTGTTTAAAGAGACTCTAACATATGTGAAGTCAGTTTAAAAGCAATAAAACAGCTTTAAAACGTTTCGGAAAGCTGTTGAACTCAAAAATACGGCTTTTAACGTGTTATTGGCTGGTTTAGACCTATTTTAAATCCTTTAAACATTGTTAGAAACAGTGTAGAACTGTTTAAACAGCTTTTGACATATGTGCAGCCAGTTTAAAAGCAATAAAACAGCTTTTAAACGCTTTGCGACGCTGTTAAACTCATTAAAACGGGGTTAAATGTGTTTTTCGTTGACGCATTTCAAAGCATTTAACTGTTGTTAGAGACAGTGTAGAACTGTTTAAACAATTTCTAACATATGTAAAGCCAGTTTAAAAGCAGTAAAACAGCATTAAAGCGCTTCGCGACGCTGTGAAACTTAATGAAAGGGTATGTTTGGCCGCTTTAGACGTATTCTAAAGGCTTTAAACATTGTTAGAGAAAGTGTACCCAGTGAAGCCAGTTTAAAAGCAATAAAACAGCTTTAAAAGGCTTCGCGACGCTGTTAAACTCATTATAACGGGGTTAAACGTGTTTTTTCCTGCTTTAAACGTATTTTAAAGCCCTTAAACATTGTTAGAGACAATGTAGAACTGTTTAAACAGCTTCTAACATATGTAAAGCCAGTTGAAAAGCAGGAAACCAGCTTTAAAACGCTTCGCGACGCTGTTAAACTTAGCAAAACGGCTTTAAACTTGTTTCTGGCTGGTTTAGACGTATTCTAAAGCCTTTAAACATTGTAAGAGACAGTTTAGATCTGTTTAAACAACTTATAACAAATGCGAAGCCTGTTCCTAAGCAGTAAAGCAGCTCTAAAACGCTCTGCGACGCTGCTAAACTCAATAAAACATCTTGAAACGGTTTTTTGGCCGGTTTAGACGTAGTTCAAAGCCTCAAACATTGCTAGAGACAATATAGAACTGTTTAAACAGCTTCTAACATATGTGAAGCCAGTTTGAAAGCAGTAAAACAGCTTTATTTCGCTTTGCGACGTTGTTAAACTCAATAAAACGGCTTTAAAGTGTTTTTTGCTGCTTTAGACGTATTCTAAAGTCTTTAAACATTGTTAGAGACAGTGTAGAACTGTTTAAACAGCTTCTAACATATCTGAAGCCACTTTAAAAGCAGTAAAACAGCTTTAAAAAGCTTCGCGACGCTGTTAAGTTCATTAAAACGGGGTTAAACGTGTTTTTTGCTGCTTTAAACGTATTTTAAAGCCTTTGAACATTGTTAAAGACAATGTAGAACTGTTCAAACAGCTTCTAACATATGAGAAGCCTGTTTCAAAGGGGTAAAACAGCTTTAAAGCGCGTCGCAACGCTGTTACACTCAATAAAACGGCGTTAAACGTTGGTTTGGCTGGTTTAGACGTACTTCGAAGCGTTTAAACATTGTTAGAGACAGTGTAGAACTGTTTAAGCAGCTTCTAACATATGTGAGGGCAGTTTAAAAGCAGTAAAAGAGCTCTAAAACGCTTTGCGACTTTGTTAAACTCAATAAAACGGCTTTAAACGTGTTTTTTGCTGGTTTAGACGTTTTTTAAATCCTTTAAACATTGTTATAGACACTGTAGATATGTTTAAACAACTTCTAACATATGCGAAGCCAGATTAATAGCAGTAAAGCAGCTTTGAATTGCTTTTCGACGTTGTTAAACTCAATAAAACGGATTTAAATGTGCTTTTGGCCGCTTTAGACGTATTTCAAAGCCTTTAAACATTGTTAGAGACAGTGTAGATATACTTAAACAACTTCTATCATTTGTAAAGCCAGTTTGAAAACTGTAAAACAGAATTAAAGCCCTTTGAGAAGCTGTAAAACTCTATACAACGGCTTTAAACGTGTCATTGGCTGCTTTAGACGTATTCTAAAGCCTTTAGACATTGTTAGAGACAGTGTAGAACTGTTTAAAGAGACTCTTACATATGTGAAGTCAGTTTAAAGGCAGTAAAACAGCTTTAAAACATTTAGCAACGCTGTTGAACTCAATAAAACGGCTTTTAACGTATTATTCGCTGGTTTAGACGTATTTTAAATCCTTTATACATTGTTATAGACAGTGTAGATATGTTTAAACAACTTCTAACATATGTGCAGCCAGATTAATAGCAGTAAGGCAGCTTTGAAACGCTTTTCGACTTTGTTAAACTCAATAAAACGGATTTAAATGTGTTTTTGGCCGATTTAGACGTATTTCAGAGCCTTTAAACATTGTTAGAGACAGTGTAGATATGTTTAAACAACTTTTAACATATGTAAAGCAAGTTTGAAACAGTAAAACAGAATGAAAGAGCTTCGCGACACTGTAAAACTCGATAAAACGGCGTTAAACGTGTGTTTGGCCCGTTTAGAAGTACTTCGAAGGATTTAAACATTGTTAGAGACAGTGTAGGACTGTTTAATCAACTTGTAACATATATAAAGCAAATTTAAAAGCAGTAAGACAGCTTTAAAACGCTTCGCGACGCTG
>JANSTP010288699.1:0-30347 GCA_025330745.1 Cladonema radiatum | reverse complement strand
GGGCAAATTTTCTATAACTTCAACTATACTTTCTCTTTACTGACGACACTTGGTACACATATACTCCAAATACTTCTGAAGATTTTTAGGCCAATTTTTACGGTTGGTTGCTGTGGGAACAACCAATAACTTTATTGAAAGGTGAGTGTCTAAAATTTTTATAACTCCATCTTTATTTTGCCTTTAGTAACCAAACTTGGTACACATATACCCCAAATGGTTCTGAATACCTTAAGGCAAATTGTGATGGTTGGTTGCCATGGCGATGGCCTATTACGTCATAAAAGCTCAATTCTTCATTTTTTTAAAACTTTACCTATAGGTATAGCTATAGGATCGTGTAGCGATTTTGGACTGCGTTAGCAAGCTAATGCAATGCTTCAGCGTTGTGCTAGGCTTTGAGAGAGGGGTATATTATTTTCACCTGTTAATATTGCAACAATCTACGCTATAAGTGCAGTAACTATTTTATTAAGAAACTTGACAACAAAACCAATACTTTGCTTTTGCCGGCCATACTTAGTAAAGATATTCTAAAACATGCGTTTGAGAATTTACAGCTTTGATTTATAGGTATAGGATCGCGCAGCAATCTGGAACTGCACTAGCATGCCAATACGACACTTCAGTGTCGTGCCCTGCTGCATGCAGCTAGTACTAATAAAACAATACATAAATAATGATCTGGAAAGAAAAAATGGTTGAGTTATTTATTATTTTACAGCCAAAGACTGGAGCCCCCACTCACTTAAATTTCCAAGTTCAAGTAATGAAATTGGAAGATCCAACAGACTTAAATATGCAAATTTAAAAGAAAAAATATAAACACCACGTTTCACTTGTATTAGCTTTATGATGACCAGGTTGTATTCTATAGATTTAGGTTATATTCTATTTTGCCTAGAAACCCACATTGATAGCTCCTCATTTTTGGGATATTTGCCTTTATGAAAACATGGTAGGGTGCAATTATCGCTCCCATTTTCAGTCATAAATAGGCCCTGATTATCCTATTAAACAGGAGAGAAGCTTGCTCTTGCTTTTGGCTGCAATGTTTGAGTAACCCAATAAAGCTAGAACCATTGAGTTTGCCAGACAGGTACATGAGTGTTTTGAGGTGAAATTTGATGGGTGAAGTATTTGCTGTGAGCTTGTAAATTTCATTTCCACTTAAGATAAAGACTCTTAAAGACTGTGATAAAGACTCAATCAAAGTCAAGCAATATTCTTATGTCTAATACAAGCCCAGTTATCATAGCGACAACAATTTGACATTTTTGTAACTACATTTTACCAATTTTTTCTATTTCACAGCACTAAACTGCTACAAACGAATAGAATATTTGACATATGAATTTAAGATGTGTTTTTGATTACATCATCAATAGAAAAATCACAAAAAAATGTGAAAAGTTCCTTTGACTTGTCAAAACCCTTTAAAAGAAGTATCATAATTAAATTCATTTTTTTTAAAGTACAGGTCATTTGGAAGAGCCCTTTGCATGTTTAAAGAATCTTTTTACAGAATTGAAAATTTTTCATTCTTGAGATACTTAGAGTTAAAGTTTTTAATATTAATGGAAAATATGCTTAGTTGTGATGTCATCAAAATGTATGGAAGCCATTTTCCACATTTAATTGAGAAAACTAGAGTTTTCTAACCAGAAATACCGAGTTTCTTGAGAAAACTCAGAATTTCTCACTTTGTCAAAATAAAAACTCAATTTTTCTGAAAGTTGACTTGCTTTTCCTATTCAGTTGAAGCGACTGTTTAATTGCATCGGCTTTTGTTGTCGTAATTAGAAAAGTCGAGATTACTCAAACAATTATAGTTATAAAGATCGTCAATAAAATAAGGACCATGTATCAGATTACTCAATCAATGTCCAAACTAGAAATTCTAATCAAAGGTATACAAAAATTAGTTGTATAAAAGATCTTTTCTAAGCTCCTTCATGGTCCATTCTTCCCCGATCTCAGGTTATAATAGTGCTATCTAATTAAAAACTTTCATATGGATAGTAGATGTGCATTACACCTCTTCTGCAATAATTGTTTTGATAAATAAGCTTTGGATCACTAGTCCCAGGCCTCTTTTGAAAATCATGCCATCCTTGTTTTAGAGCTTTTGAAAATATCTTTTAAAATTATTTTTATCTTTAAAGTTCTTCGGAAGATTCCAAACTCAAAAAAAGAATTCAATTGTTGAAAAAAAGCTTTGTTCGTTAGATATCAAGCCGGACCCTAAAATGAAAAAGGGCCTGGAACTACTGAGGGAAATTTTTTTTTTTTTTTTACCATTGAATTTTCCATAATGCGTACAAATTGTGTTTAAAATTTCATGCATTGAATTATATTATAACCTGAGATATTTAACATTCAAGATTGGGGCAATTTTTCTATACACTAAATGACATCACAAACTCTTCAACTATTTAGGGAAATTCTTTAACTGACAAATCTTTAAACTCAAATATCTTGAGAACCAAAAGTAGGATTGAGATGAAATAAAAACTGGTGTTCCTCATTTTTTCTTCTCTTTCTTATGAACCCAACTTATATTTTCACCTCAGAATCCGTTTAAACACCCATATGTTGCAATTTTTACTAAGCTACTATTTAAGAATAATATTGAAAAGGTAGAGCTTTACATACTTCTCAATTTCTTTCAAACATTCATTTAAGATGCTATGGAGCTTTTGCCAAGAATCTTTCTTTTCCAGATTATCTTGCAAAGTTTTCAAATCCTAGACAAATTAAGTTATTAGTTAATCTAGTTAATCTAGTTCTTCATCACATCAACAAAAGGTGAAAACAATATTCAAAATACTTTACCTCGAAAAAATTACAAATATAAGTTTCTCTAAGTCCCTCAAAACTTTCAACTACATTCTCAATAAACAACTGAAATATTCTCAATTTGGTCCATTGTAACCTAAAAAAATTAAACAAGAATTTTCACCAGTCTTCAAAAAAAACTGCTATGAAAAATATCAAAACAAATTTATACCTCACAATCTTGAATTTAGCATTTCCAGTTTTACCAAATGATTGAAATAGTTTCTGCACAATGAATTCAAAAATCGGTTTAAATTTTTTTAACACATATGTCCACTCTTTTCCAAGGTTACCTGTTATTAAATCAAGCTTCTTGTTTGGCCAGCAAGACTTCAAAAATATTTCCATAATTTGAACATCAGCAGTCTAATAAGAAAAACAGCAAACATGACATTTTAAATACAATTTTTTTATCTTAAGACCTTGATAGCAAGAACAAGAGTCCATGGTACTTCAAAAATTTCAAATTCCAGACCTCTAATTCCAAATCTACAACCTTATTATTATTAATACTACTCAAACTACAAAGTTTTCTAGATCTAAAAGAGAATAACAAGAGTTGTGTGATTCTAAGAATATCACCCTGCACAATATTACTTGCTTGAAATAAAAAGTATTTTCATAATATCTATGTATGACACCAACAGTCTTGGATGTGGTAACAAAAAAATATGAAATAAAGCAAATGTTGATGCAACTTATTTTAACAGGTGATTAAACACATACAAATACACAAATTTTTTCGTTTTATGAATTGTATTTCAAGCTAATAAAAGCTAATAAGTTTTATAACCACAACCAGTGGTTGTAACCATAAAAAAATAGTAAAATCATTGGCTTTAGTTAAAAAAAAAAGGTAATTTAAAAAGTTGTAGAAAGAAAACAAAAAAGTTTGATAAGAAATTGATATTTGGCACATGAAGAAAAAATAAAAGGTTGTATTTGGTGATCACCTTTATTTTGATCTCAAAAGATCTCTGCTTGTGATGTCTTTAATTTTTCAAAAATGTGTTTAGTAAATCTGACTGGTTTGTGGCAAAAACAGTGACCTTACTCTTTGACTTTCATAGACATTTATAACATAAACTTGTTAATAGTTAGGCAGAAAAAAGTTAAAAAAAGCAGAAAGAATGAATATTTGTATTTCCAATGAATCATTTTTGTACCTAAATTTTTAAAAATTAACAATCTTCAATCTACTAAATATAAGTCACATTTATGTTGGTCATGAAATACTTTAAATTTCATATTAAAATTTCACTTCACCCTCATAGCCTAGGCAGGCATCAGAAATCAGTTGAAAAAGCTGTAAAAAGATCATTGATAAGTGACATGCCACCTTCAATTGAAATCATAACATCTCACCTGATTGGATGATGGTTATTTAGAGGCTATTAGAACTGGTAAATAGTAAAAACAGTGGCATGTATAAAGGGTCGTAATTTTTTTCTTACAATGAAAGGGTCACACAGGAGTCTAAATAATGACTTGTCATCCTTCATGATCTGAAAATTTTTTATCATATTTATAAAATGACTGGTTAGTTTTTATTCAAAATCTTAAAAGTATGTCCAATCAATTTCAAGCAAAAAAGTAATTTAATTTTATCTATATCTTATTTTCAAAGAACATTACACATGATGTGAGACATTATGCAAAAAACTGTTGACAGGAAAAAAAGTTTTTCTTTGGACAATTTTGAAAACACTCCAATATTGCAAACATTCATTCATTACAATCATTCAATGTTTGTTTAATGATATTTGAATTCACTTTTTGCAAAACCTTAAATGCACCAACAGTTACAGGTTTCTATTGCTGTCTTTTAATTATTTCGTTTGTTGGTTCATGCCTTTTCATATATATAAAGTATATTTCCACCCCATCTTATCATTTCCTGCAGATTTTCAATAGAAAAGCTTTTCTTTAATTTAAAAATGATGAAACAGCCACAATAGAAGAAAAAAATGTAAAATTTCCTTGGCACCCATTTTTGAAGCCATTATTTTTAAATATTCAAGGACCATTAAGAAATATAATAATAAAGAAAAACTATATTACTGGAAACAATCTATGGTGTCTTAGGCCTTATAGGCTACCAAAAAGCTAAAGATTGCTCAGGATGCTAATGATGTTGCATCCACTAGGTTTAAGGCAAATTAAACATTTTTTCATTAAAACTGGTTTGTATTGAAAAGACATAATATAAAATTGCCTGATGACCACTCTTCATGAAAACCATCTTCTTTTTGAATATAACAATAAATTGATGGCATCATCACATTCCAAAGTAAGCATCTATACAATGTAAGGGTGTATCTGCCTTTTTTGACAAATGGAAACATTATGTATATTATGTGTACAATCATTTTAATGTTAATCAGTGTTGTGCTGTATAAATTATTTTGGAAAACATGACTGTCAGAAAGATTATTGTGTGGATTGACAGAAATGTAATTGTAACAAGCATGTTTTTAATAATAGTTTTTATTGTTACTCCTCATACTTAAATTTCATTAGATTATAGATTAGATTATAGATTATATAAATTTCCTAATTAGGTAACTCATTCTTATGCTTACTTAAAATGATTGGAAAAATATTTTTCTGAAAAGTATGTTACCTTTGAATAATCTAATCTTACTCTACACGTCCAATACTCCGCTGGTTTTAGAAAAAAAACATATATATATAAACATGGTTGCAGATATGGTGCGTTGGTGTAGAGGGAAGGTGGCAGTTACCTTCCACAGTGAGAACAATGTACGAGCAGCTGCTCTTAAGAAAAATGTTTTACTTTGGTATAATGCTTCTTCTTTTCTGTGGTTGCTATTTCAATTTGTCATTCTTTTTAATGTTTAATTTTTCTTAATTTTCTTATATATCACATACCAAAATGCCTCCATTAAGCGCCCCCCTTGTATAAGCGCCCCCCTCGAATAAGTGCCCACTCTGTAGTCGAAACTATTGAATAAGCACCCCCCTCGAATAAGCGCCCACCCCTCGAATAAGCGCTCACTATTCAAGCTTCAGAAATGGGCGCTTATTGGAATTTTGGAGGAAAATATTAATGAGAGTCAAGGAAAATTGGTGACAATTATTGAATTGGCAGCACCGTTTCATTTTTGGTTTCAATATTATTTGTTTTTTGTCATAGAATAAGAAAAGAAGTGTATCAATGAAAAAAGATTTTCATTAATTTCGATCTTTTTGAATTGCTCTCAAATATAATTTTTAAATAAGCGCCCACCCAAAAGCCTCAAAAATTTTATAAGCGCTCGGGCGCTTAATCGAGGCATTACGGTACATCATCATTTTAAATATATTGACATGTAATATCTCATACCATGTTTTTCTGATCACTTACCCACAAGGCTTCTTTGAATATTTTGATTCACACATGTAATCACGAAAGAGTTTTTGGTCCGCTAATTGTAAAAATCAGAATGCTGAATTTTACTATGTAATTTATTATTCTTAATTCCATCTATGTTTGGAGGTGAAGCTCCTTCATACTATATATATAGGTCAAAAGAGTGATCAGAGGTCTGTAAAATGTTGGTTGAGTTAAAGAATATGGACCAAGTAACTCAAAAAAAATTCTCAAAAATTACTCTAGTCTGGGAGCACACCTTGTGACAAGTTGTGGAAACAAAATATCATTGATGAAGTATTTTGGCGTAGAATAAGTTTTAAACAAGTTCCAAATAATATTAGGTAATAGTTAAAGATATTTTTAAAGGATTTGTTTAATCTAACTGGCAAAAATCCTCAAAATATTACCAGGTTGGATTGCTTTTCACGATGTTAGACACAGATAGGACTATTTCAACTTCTGTTCTCCAAAGCTCATCAGACCCAAGTCCCAGTAATATAATCATATTAAATGAGCAAAAAATGTTTGTTCATTAGATTGGGGACATCTATTTTATGCTTTTTGCAAAACCTTTACTTGAATATCAATAGAAATAGCAAAACAGACTCCAAATTGTTCTTCATTTTGGCTTTGATTTTGCTCTTATTAGTCTGTAACTGGAAAGTGTTTTACGATGCCATATTTAAAGCCTTCTTTTTCCATAATTGAGCAACTAATGAGAATTGAGAATTAATTGGCAGTCTGAGAATCAAGTCAAGATTACAATCCATTTAAAGCCTATGCGACTCTATGCACATTTATAAATACATTTGGGCATTTACTATACGCAAACTTTATACAACTGACAGATAATTTGAAGTATAAAATTTTCAAATTAAAAAAATCCAACACAAAAGACATTTAAAAATATCAAATATCAAAGTGTTTAAAGGCCGAGTTACATAGGCAAATATTCATTGGCCAATATGCGGAAGGAATATTGCTATAATATTATTTGTTTGACAAATATTCTCAGAAAAAAATAACATGCAGAAATCTTTCATTTGATTTCACAAAAATAAATAATCCAATTTTTTTCAGTAACTGCCAGAAGGTTTCCTATATAAACCTTCGATGACATAAATACCTCAATAACAAAACCTTATCTTTTGATTCTTTGCAAAGATTTTTTAATCATGTCATTTTTAATTTTTAATCTTCTTCCACTTGGCTTGACTTACACTTCTTGACTTGACTCTACTTGACTTATACTTAAAAAACATTAGATTTCAAATGACACTCCCTTTAAAGAAATGGCACTTTTTTCCTAAGGTTTGAGAAGTTTTCTTTATGAAAGCGCAATACCATATCTCTAGGCAAAAAAACAATCAAAGATATGAAAATATAGTTGGCCTTAGAGGTGCTACTAGCAATACTTTTAAGACTAAAATATCAAGGAAAAATAGACATCATGCCGATAAATTATGATGGGAATAAGCAGGTTATTTAAGGTAATAAAAAATGTTAAATGGTTTATGATGTTAATGCTGACAACAGATATTTGAAAAATGGATCCAGGGTTTAAAAGATCAAAATATTTATGGATATCCTACAATAAAATTATTATATATCATATCATATATACAACATGCAGTGTAGAATCACTTGATCTAGTGACGTCAAAGAACTCAGCAGATGGTTTACCTTAAGATGTGTGACCTGAAGATGTGTGACTCAAAAACACATAATGGCAAAGACATAACAGTCCTTAATTGTGGTATCAAAAATTAGTTGTTTTATGTTAACATAACTAAAAAGAAAAGGGGGAATCAAATACTTTATTTTGTAAATAGTGATCATCACAGAGTCTATTGTTTGATAATGAAATCAATAATTTCAAAGCAGCAAGAATATCTCAGGTCACAAACGGTGTATTTACCATGATATGAAGAAAGATGTTATATTACTTGATTTGTGATATAACTGCTTTTACAGAAGTTTGCCATTTTCAAAGTTGGTCCACATTTTTGTCTTTATGTTTGTGACTGAACATAATTTGTGTAAAGTTTTTTTTTTTCAAAGTTCAAACTAACATATCTAAAGAAGTTAAAGAAAAGTTTTTAATCAAATTTTCAGAGGCAAACTCAAAAAATTAAGTAACTTTCTGTTGAATGAGCAAACAAAATGTTGATTTATAAACATGTGAACTCTAACGCCATACTCCTTATATTGAACGTTAAGAACTTATCGCATGTACATTTTGCATTTTACACTTTTGTGCATGAAGTGTTCAAAATTTCATATTTGACAACGGTTGTTCAAAATGACAACCCTTATTTTGTTATGTGTTTTATTAATTGATAATTTAACCTTATCAAGGATTGATAAATCCTTAATAAACCAAGAACCACAATACAAATGGCAATAAAACTCTGATGCCAAACTTTTGATCCTTCTTGACCACTGAATTCTCACGCTGTTGAGAATTCATACTTTTGATCATAACTTGTTTTCCCTCAAAAGTAATCAAAACACCACACCACCTTATTTGTAGCTTTTGAAATGGACAATTTGTTTGGACATTCTAAATTTATTGATTTAAACAATACAGATAATATTCCATATTAATTCGATGATATAACAAAAGTCCTTCAGCACTACGCTATTCATTATTTCTAACTTTTGAAATTAATATTTTGTTCATATTTCTGAATTTCTTCATCCAAATGATATGGATAATGTTCTAAATTAATTGATCAGTACAAAAGTTTTTCTCGATAGCACACCACCTTTATTTGCAACTTTTCAAATGAATTGTTATTGTCACAGTTACTTGTTGTATATAACTCTTTTGACAAAACGTGAAAAGGCTGTAGAAGCTTCTAGAATCAATTCAAACACTTTCCACTTTTTTCTACTTGAAAGTTCAATAAATTTGACAGCTCATATCAGCATCCAAGAAGCAGTTATCTATCAAAAATTCCACTAGCATGTGCAAGAAGAGAGTCTATGCCTGGCTCTTCAGCATATTCGACTTGCAAAATCAACTGAATATTGCATTGACTCAAGCGTATAGAAATAACACAGGCCATGTATATTATGAACTTAAATTTTTTACTGAGCATTTCTTTACACATTTCTTGTGTAACTATACGTCAGTTATGTAAGCAAGTTTTAGTCAAAAAGTCTAAAAAAAAGATATCACTGTTTCTCCAAAACAAATGTCTTAACTAAATTTCATCCTGTTTTTATCTTAAAGCAGTTAGTACTCAGTTGAATATAACATTTTCTTTTCCAAAGAACAAATATGATTGATTTACAGCAAAAAGCTGTAGCTTGTAATTGAACAGATAACGTTTCTTGATAGTGAAAGATCCAAGTAATAAGATAGGTGAGAAAAAATTGCTGAAATAGATGATAATTTAAGCCTTAGAGTACTGATCCTGGAATATTCCAGGAACAAGGGTCGCAAGGGGCATAAGCATGTTTTCCCCACAATTTTTTACTTGGTAAAAAGCTACATTTCTGAAAATGGCCACGATTCTAAGGGTTAAAAAAGAGGAAGAAGAAAACGATATATGAGTATACTAAGAAAAATTTGCTTTCCAAAATTTTTAATAAGGAGAGGGCATATTGCAAGAAAAGATTTCTTCTAATTTTGATAGTACAAAAGATAACAATGAATTTAAAATTCAAGAGTTATAATCAGATGAATACAAGTATACACACTCTGGCCTTAGAAACTAGCACTGGATCTAGTTAAAGTGTATTTTTTCCCCGAGAAAAAACAAAGTTTTGTTTTCTTTTAGGTTTTCTTATCACTAAATTAGTTGGAAAATGAAATAACTACAATTTTACCATTTCGTCACCACTATCATCAAGATCAATATTGTTACAATCAAATGCCTCCTCTTTTAAATTTGCAATCTTAACAGCTTGAATCAATCTTGCTGCATACTGATCGTAAATGCATTTAACAGCAGAAATAAAATCATTTAACTTGCATCTTTCCCAGTGTGATTTTTTCTGCAGTTTTTTAGTTTCATGAATGAACAAATCAACCAAAACCTGTAAGAATCAATTGTGTTAAAAAAAAAATAAGATACAAAGCATTTGGAGATTACAGATCTGTAATAAAAACATTTGAGAGTGAAAATACTTTTATCAATGGTATCTTAGTTTAATAGTTTTGTTAGTATTTTTCATCTTTGAGCATAGTAACACATGACCTGACTCGAATGAAAGAGATGAAGGATGTTTTTATTTCATCTCAATTGGACATTTAATTTAAATGTTATAAAGTTTAAGGTTTGCAGCATACAACTTTAACTAGATTTTTAACCATTGTGACCACCTGCAATATAAAATCAAATCAGACCTTATATATTTTCAGACACTCCAAATCAAAAAGAAATCAATTCAAGCTCTAAATAGTCGATTAGCTAGTGACCTTGACACAAAAACTAAATAGGGCTTATGACTGACAATCTAGAAATGAATTTGTGAAAAAAAGTTCACTGAGAAAGATTTTCTTTTAATACATGGGACTTTACCAAATTGAAAATGAGTGAGGTAAAGCATTTATATATAAATATACAGGGTGCCCACAAAAAAGGTTTACTGAGATCTCAAAAACCGCCAATGACGTTTACTTTCACAAGAAACTTTGAAGATTCCTCTTTTTTTTCAAAGAAAAAGTTCCCTTTAATTGGCATTCTGGATAATTGTTGATGAAAGTATTAAATTTGCTTTTCAAAACGTGTGAGATATAATTAACGTAAAAGAAGTGGATACAGAAGAGCTAAGAGAGCTTATCGATATGCAAAGAAAACTAAAGATAATTTGGAAAGCCATTTTCTCCATAAGGAGAAGAATGAATGTACATCTCAATCGAACAGTGGATATATCAAAGAAAATAATTGAAGACATTAATTAAATTTTCATTTTGACTTATTTCACTGACGTTACCAGTGTTACTTAGAAGTTAAATAGCACAAAAACCTCAACATATAATTACACAGGAAAAGGTTTCACACTAAAAGATACTATGAACATTGTAAAAGGTTTTATCATAAAGATTGTGCCAGTTATAAAAAGAAAAGAAAGTAACTAAAAAACCATAACACTACCCTAAAAAATGAGACAGCTTGGGTGGTAATTTTACCACTCCCCTCCCACCTGCCTTAAACCTGAAATACGTAATGAAACTCAGCAAAAATTGACAAACAAGTAAAACAACATGTGAACTTTTAAAAAATACCATGGATGACGTCATCATGCTCACAAAAAAATGATGATATCATCACAAAGCATGAAAATTGGTAATTTTTGGCATGCTTAGTCTATAAAATTAGAAAATTTGATGCCATCATCAAAAATTGTCTCATGATACTTTATTAAGGATAAAACAATCAAATTAGACTAAAAAATCAAGATTAAATGCAAGAATTTTGTATAATGTTGCTTCTTTGCATGTTTTTTGGTCAAAAAACAGCAAAATTTGGTTATATAATGCTTCAGAAAAAAGGGCACTGCTTTGGTTCTTCAAAGGGTATGGACTTGTTAAAATGTTCTGTTAAACGGGGTAACTTTGGACCACTGGGGTAACTTCGGACATTCAATACTTAATAGATTATTTGCCAGTTTACATGGACATTTATACAAATTTTGATATAAAAGAATCAACTATATCTTCAATAACAGTTTTCACAAATGTATTGCTCTTTATTCTTTTCATGCTTTCCTTTTTCTAAAAAAACGAAAAAAGACTTTAAAAAAATCTTCCATTTCTGTTGTTGCAAAATTATTCGGTTACATACCGATTTCACTCCGGATCACATTTTACTCTATGATAAAATCAACTGATATAAATTATACATGCACATAATTTATGCATACACACTATAAAACATCTAGGTGTCAATATTGCTGTGTAACCAGGTTTATTTGATGTTTCTCCATTAAATATTTTGTTAGTCTGCTCTTATGAAATTCAAAAGTATTGTTACTTAACTGTACATTTTGTTACAGCTTAGATGTTTTGCCCTTATAACACTTCAATTGTGCAGAGAAGAGGATTAGAATCTAGATACTATCTCTTCATTTAAAAAATAACAAACCCTTCACAACAGGATTTTCATTTTGTCAGGACTTAAAGAAAATGTTGAAAGGAAAGATATATAAATTTTGTTCATTTATTGTCTCAGGATTTTTCTATGGTAGTTTTTATGAAATTCTTTCACACTATCAAGAGATAAGGATTTTTTTTTTTTTTTTTTTTTTTTGCTTCAGTAACAATAACAAAGGAATATAAAGAAATTGAATAAGGTGAAAAGATACAGATATTGCTACTTATTATTGTTTGAAAAAAAATAAAAATATAATTACCAATTGCAAAGATTCACTGCATCCAGGGATTTTATTGCAAGTGAAATCATGAAGATACTTTTCTTTTTCTTGATCAGTAACCCTAATTAACGGCAAACTTTTATCCAATAATTCTGCAATGTTTTCCATCTTGTTCTTAGTAAATCCTAAAAAGGGTGTATGCAGGGTTGTTACTTGACTGACATCATTTCCAGATATTATCCATCATAATAGCCATCCAGGTATAACTATGCTAATGAATTGTTCACACTTAAAAATATTTCAAAAAGCAAATTAATTCTCGATTGCAATCAAAAATGTAAATCAGCAATACCAAACATGAAACTTTATGACATGCTATCTTTCAGATATTACTTAAAACAATTACACAAATTTATTATCCTTCTGTTTATTCGACAAGACTGGCACAAATTTCTAGACTGTTCAGACAGGATTTTTTACGTTTTCACCATGTGTTTTTTGGGTAATCAAGGAAAACACTGCAAGTTACGTCACAAAACTTCTAAGGGTAACCTTACTTTAAGAAACTTTCCTCTTGAAATATTTGAAGCTCTTGCAATGTCAATGTAGTCAAGCAGAACTTTCTTCATCAAGGCAAGTTTATTGCCGTAACATATCTCATCCTATGTCTGATGAAAAATGTCTGATTAAGAGTCTGTTTATATTTTCTGTCATGCCCCTGTTACATATTGAAGAGAATTAGACAGGATATGATACAGAAATTTAAACAAACAAATCTATTTATAAAATTTGTTTCTCCTTGAACATAGTTTTTTTCAACATGTTATTCCAGCATGATGATACATAACTTATTTACTAAACCAGCAAATTTACTATCCAGGTGAAGGCATGCCATTCACCAGTATTGGATGTTTGGAAGCTTCTAGAAAGATACCTGGAAGTACTGTATTTTAAAATGGCTGATTTTTATGGAATGTCTTTCAATTTAGCTATGAAATTTACAATAAGGATGGTTAAATTTATAATGGAGGTTAAGTTATAGTATGGAAAAATAGGCATTTTTATGAATAGTTTTTTAACCTTTTTTCCAATTGAAGAGTATGAAGGAGAGTACCGACATTTCAAGCTAGCTAGCTTTGTCTTGCTTTTGAAAGGGTATGTAGCTAACTAATCTAGCCACTCCAAAGCTTGATTAGTATTTTTAGCTGTTTTATATTGACATTTTTTATGTCTTAAACTACACAATAAAGAATTTAACAGCTTCATTCTTTAGAGCGCGAACGCTTGAAGAAATACTACCCTACCCTGGAGTTATATGTACATTAATGCTATATGCAATATATTTGCTCATGGTGAATCTACCAGAGTTGATTCTTTTACTTATTTTCCTTTCATTCTTACTTCAGATGAATAATGTTTCTCATGAAAGTATTCTTAGAAAAAAATACTTCAGTGAGCTTAGCAATAAAACAGGTTGAAATTTTCCATATCCAATTTGAAATTTTGAGCTGAAATTTTGTTCAACTTGAGCCAACTAACTTTTGTGTGGTTTTGTTTTTATTTGGCTTATATTCATTTTGGCGAACCAATGATGGGTTCTTATATCATGCTTTGAAGTACCTTTAGTCTTCCTCAAGGCTGCAAAGCAGCCCTACCCCCCTGGTCTAGCAGAGGGCCACTCTTGCATGAAACTAGTCATCAACACTTATTAATACCGTAACAGTTTCGCACTTATTAAACTTAATTTTTCTAATACAATTTTAAGTTATGGTCACACTTGAAAAATTTTAAATTCTTAAATCTTAAATAAGTAGACTTCCACAATACCTTTGAAAACCAATCTTGGTACACATGTACCCCAGATGGGTCCAAATATTTTTAGGCCAATTTTAACGGTTGGTTGCCTTGGCAACGGCCAATGACATCATCAAAATGTCAATTTTCAAAAATTTTCATAACTTGACCCGTACTTTGCCTTTAGTGACCAAACTTGGTAAACAGATATGCCAAATGGGTCCAAAAATCTTTGGGTCCATTTTGATGGTTAGTTGCTATGGCAACGTCCTATGACGTCATGAGAAGGTCAATTTCCAACATTTTTAATAACTTCACCTGTACTTTGCTTTTAGTAACAAAACTTGGTACAAATATACCCCAAAATCGTTCCGAATAGTTTTAGACCCATTTTGACAGTTGGTTGCTATGGCAACATAAAATAACATCATCAAAAGGTCAATTTTCAAAATCTTTAATACCTTTACGTGTACTTTGCCTTTAGTCATCAAACTTGGTACACCTATACTGCAAATGGTTCCGAATATTTTTAGGCTAATTTTGACAGTTGAATGCTATGGCAACGTCCTATGACGTCATCAAAAGGTCAATTTTTGAAATTTTTAATAACTTCAACTGTACTTTTCCTTTAATCATGGTACATATATACCCTTAACGTTCCTGAAAATTTTTATACCGATTTTGACATTTGTTGCTATGGTTACAGGCTGTGACGTCATAAAGATGTTATAACATTTATAAATTTTTAACACAAATTCTTAATATCAGCAAGTCATTGGGCAGCGATCTCTTGCAGGGACTGCGTCAGCAGGCCAAACCGACGGTTCAGCTAGTCAATAATATTAATTCTCTACTGTAATGGGAAGTGTGGCCAGTTTTGAAACTATGGCCAAACTTAAAAAATATTAAAACTTAAATCTTATATAACTAGACTTCTACCATGCCTTTACTAATCAAACTTGGAACACATAAACTCCAAGTCGCCAATTCAACTGTAATTTCCCAGTAGTAATCAAATTTGTTACACATATATCCTCAAAGGTTTTTGAAGATTTTGAGACCATTGCCATGGCAATGGCCAATGATGTCATTGAAAGGCCAATTTACAATTTTTTTTTTTCAGCTATACTTTGCCTTTAGTAACCAAACTTGGTACACATATACCCCAAATGGTTTTAAAATTTTTTAAACCAATTTAGACAGTTGGTTGCTATAGCAATGGCCTATGACATCAATTTTAAAAATTGGATCAATTACAACTGATTCTAAATTCTCGTTGTAAGTTGAATCATTTATGTTCAAAACTTATTTCAATTTGCAATATCAGCAAGAGATCGAAACTGACAGTTAAAAGTTGGGCAACGCTGTGAGCAGCTATTATTTTATTTGTACAATATAATTAAAACAATGTAACAAATCAAAACTTTTGCACAATTTTCACCTTTATACAAAGGTTTACTCTGTCAGGAAAGAAATAATGAATAGGAACTAATGCTTTTCATCCATAGGATTATGAGATCCTGCAATTCTTCTGGGAGTATATTGCATGACAATCATATTGGTGTTGCTTTTTTAGAGGGTTGAAAAGACTGCGGTATCTTTACAGCTTACTTGTAATGTGAACACTAGATTTATACTTGAAACAAAATATGATTTATGATCTATTGGTTTATGAATTCCATTCTTATACCAACAACAGAAACAAATGAAGCTTTTAAGTGAGTTCAAAGGATTGGTTAAGGAGTGGAACAAATTATTTATGTTAATACACACTGATATAGAGTAAAAATTGACATAAAAACCATCAATTTTGCCTATTGTAATGGTATTGTTAGAATATAACTGGAAAAACACTAACCTGTGTCTGCCCTTTCGACAATTCTGATCAGTTGTTGAGAAAATGGGAAATTGCTTCTGAAAGACAAAGGATCATTAATATCCTTATCCTTATCCTTGTTCATGTCAATGATCATTCTGGTTTCAAACAATTGCATCCAAATATCTCTTAATGTTTCACTGTCACTGCTCAATAAAAGCAAATTATCATTGATGTCATATCTTCTCAAGAATGATGTAAGCAGCGGTTTGATTTTTTCTTCAATACTATGTACCAGCGATTGATCAAAAGAATAATTCACTTTTTTGCAATGCTCTTTGGCTTGCTCTGCCATCCATGTCACATGACTGACTTTTGAACGTTTTGACTCAATCTTTTCTTTTTCTCTAATCTCAGTCATCAGATAATCCAGTAATCTTTTAGTGAATGGATTGTCATCTAAAGATATAAAAAAAGCCGTTTCATACTAAACCTATTTATATGAAAGGATTGTGAGAGGTTTTCCCCTTTTTATGAAAGGAATAATAACACCATCTTTTAGGACTGGCATCATTTTAGAACACCATCTCGTAAAATCATTTTGTGCTCATTTTTTTCCTAACTGTCTAGGTTTACCTTGTCAAACACAATTTCTCAATAAAATATAACTTTTTCAAAAAAGGGATGATTTTCCTAGAGAGCTGTTTTCAGTTGTTAATTTATTACCAGTTAAGATTTTTCTTAAAAGGTTTATGATTGTATTTGGTGATAAAAATTGCTTTATGGACTTCGTTTTCATAGTAGCCTAACGTATTGTCAATTTTTAAATGTTTTTGTCTCTTCCCTGAAATTCCTTTTACTTCACCACAATATATAGGCATGGTTGTGACTACACGATAACTGATTCTGAGCTCCATTTATGAAAAAGAAATGTACAATACACTTTCTCTGAATTCGCAAACGTCTGACATGTATATTCGAGATTACAAAAAGCTATAAAAAAGAAAATATTAAACAACTATTATAAAGACAAACTATATTAAAGAAAAAATATAAAAAAGCTATAAAAGGCATACATCTATTAGAGAGACTGTTGTTTTACTAGAAAATAGAGGTGTGTTTGACATAGATATAAAAGAGAATCATCTAGCATACTTTTATGTAATGTTTTTTGTAAAATCTCTATCTTTTGGCTTATTGTATCATATTTCATCTGACTTGTATCATTCAAATCCTTAACAGCTGACTGAATGCAAGAACGAGTGATCTGTAATATTTGCATCATAGCTTGTTCATCATCAACAAACAATTCACTGAGTTTCTCACGGCATAATCGAAGAATAGAGTACTCAGAATTTTTTAATTTGTCAATATGAAAGGTTTTCCAATCAGACTTCCAGCCTTTCAATTCAACTGAAGGATGACTTAGTTGTAGAATTATAATAAAGTATACTGGATATTTTGATGAAAATTTGAAACTCTTGTAAAGATCTCTGCATATATCCTTTGCACAATTGATTTGATTCTGATCATCATTGACATTTGTACACTGAATTACAATATAACTTGGCTCCTGCTGATTTCGAACAATACTCCTACAAATATTTGATGGAAAAAATCAAAGTAAGAAAAAATAAAAATAAATATTCAATTAAACAATAATATAGAAGTGAAAATTCATTTTCTTTGTATCATAACAAATATGAAATAGAAAAAAATCAAATTAATATCGAATATACATTCTATAAAAACAGTCTTACTGTATTTTTTCTCGAAAAGCATTTTCTGTTTGATATTCTTCCAGATTCATCAAATCGATCTTAGTATTTTCTACATCAATGGCAACTAAAGGCCGTGAATATGTTGTTACCTAGATGAAGGTAAAAAAGTGTGGCCAATTATGGATTTTCGAAATTTCTAATTCTTGAATAAAAACATTTTAGAGCAGATAAGCTTTTTAGCATTTGACCATTTACTTGTAATGGTTCAAACATGTGATAATGTTGTTTTGTATAACAATGTGTTTAAAAAGGCAATATTGGATATTTCCAAATTCACTAGCTGAGATACTTAATCTTTTTTTTTTTTATTTAAGTTCCAACTTAAATAATGGGGAAAAGGAATTTTCGTGGCAAAAACAACCCTTTTCATTAAGACAATTGTAAAAGTCAGCCTACTTTTCTCAATAATTGGTGATACTATTTTTTAAAGAAGATATTTCTTCCATGAGGAAGATATCCATAAAGAAAATATCCATAGAAACATCATCATAAAGTAAAGACATCAGAATAAATGACTCATTTTATAATAAACTAATTTTTCATTTTTCACTTCAAAAATAATATTCGGTAAGATATACATCTCCACTTTTTGCAATGAAAAGCAATTATTGTAAAACAAAATTATTTTCTAAGTAATTATCTGTGATACATTGTATTTAAAGAATAAGAAAATCCAAAAGTGCTACTTCAATAATATAATGATTTTCTGTTTCCTAAAGTTCTTTTTTCTGACAAAGTTCAACTTAATACTTTTTTGAGCTAAAAATATATTTCAGGTTGACTCTTGAAATTGGAGTTTGAGACCTTTGCAGTGAAAAATTTTCCCTTTTCCTTGTGCTGTTTTTAGAATAGTCTGTGAATTCATGTTCATTATAGCTGTCGTTCCAGGTTAGAGAAAGAAACTTATAGAAAAAGAAATTTGCCGATCTGTGGAGATTAATTTATTGGAATTGTGTTGACTTTGTAAGTTGCCCTGGGGCTATTATTAAATTGGTTTTGTATGTTGTTGGAATGAGTAATATTTGCATTGGTGAATACATATACAACAGACTTGCTGTTATTTGACTCTACCTAACTGTACTGACTGGATAACATTACTTATCATTACTTATCTAATACCTACTGACAAGACATACAGGTACATTTAATATTGTTATTCAACATTTCATAGTCTTCTGGACACTTTTGAAATTAGATAAATGAATGAATATATACTACAAAAAACCAAAATAAAAGTAAAGAAAAGTTAATCAAAGTAAAATCAATAAACCAACTAAATAAGGACTGACTTACTTGCAAAAATCTATAGTCACAGTCGTTGTTTTCATGCCAAGATATAAAATCTGACAATGAAAAATGTCTTGGATCTTTGAAATAGTCATTGTAGTACTGGGTGAAATCTTCCTCACCATTTTCAAGATAACGAATCATTGAATCTGGAGTTGCTGAGTGGATGAGGTGCTTTTTGGCTTGTTTAAAAAGCTGTATTAAGAAGTAAATGAATTTTTATGATAATAAGTATATCAACAAACTGTTACAAGCATTGGTAAAGAAACTCTAAAACTAACTTCTTCCTCATCGCCTCCAGACAGCCTGGCAACAACTGAATCCACAGCATTTTCGTTGCATCCTGGAAAAGCTTGACACATTTTTACACACCCATCAATTCTAAAAATATAATATGAACTAAATTAAAATATGAATAACCAAATTATGATATAAATTAAAAGTTTTCTTTATGCAATTTGTAATTCCCTATACATTAAGAGTAGACAAATTTACTTTATAGATACAGCAAAGAAGGTGCATTAGTAAAACAGTGTTTTCTTTGATCAAACCTCTTTGATTCAGCAGATTTTCATTTTGGTTCCTTTTAGCCTTTATATTTTGTGCTATTTTTAAGTACAAGTATCCACATTTTTTGAAACTGAAATAGTTTTACACTAGAAACGCCATATTTTTGACATTTCCGGATTGTTTTTTGAACAACGAAAATCAGTTGTTTCTTCTTCCAATACATTCTTTTAACATATAAAATTAACGAGAGACCATAGTTCTTTAACAAATTTCCTTTTTGGCAGTGCTACTTCCAAATCTGTAAACTTTTCAACAAATCAAATTAAGAAGTTTTTAAAAAACAAAAAAGGGTACCCAAATTAGTAGGATGCTAATAAAGTTACTCTTACTCATCACTTTTACTCATAAAGAATGAACTTACACTGTTGGTAAGGAAAACTTACTTTCAAGTGATCCCTGATGTCACCAGCCTTGGGGCATCACACCAATAATCTATCAAAAAGTTTTTTTGAAAATTTTTAAACATTTGAGAATTATGTGTTCTTTTAAGCTTTGTTCAAATGCGATAAGCTAGAGCAATTTCAATAACAAGAAAATTATTGGAACTTGGCATTAAAAATTGGAACGTTGTTCATAATTTTTACTTTCAACTTTTTTTTCTTTCAATGCAAAGTTACATTAACTCTAAGTTACTTTCTTTCAATTGCAAAGTTACATTAACATTAATTGAAATTTGTGGTTGGGTTTTCAATTTCAAGTCCCTAGAAGAGCTAAAGTGCCCCCGTTTTTATAACTCATAATTATCAAAGTTGATTAACCCTAATTTACATGCGGGGGAGGGGGGTAGGTACACCCCCAAATTGAAAAATTTGATTACTAGAAAAGCAATTGACTTGAAATTTTTGCGAGTGAACAAAATTTAGATGCACATCTCCTTAATAAAAAATTAGACCCTAATTCCCCCCTCTCTGCTGACCATGCTCTCTTTTTGGGGCATGGGTGTAACATAGTTTTTCCAATTTCACACTCTTTCTGCAGTAACTTGACTTATACTAAACTCTTCATACTTAAAACTTTCATGAAAAATTGCAATTTCAGAGTTTTTGATGATGTCATCACCTTGTCACATGACCAGACCAAATAAAAACTTGAATAGATTTTATTAGTTACCACTATTACACAAAGTTTCATCAAAAAATACAAACTAGTTTTCAAGATACAGCCCTAAGTCGAAATAAATGAATTTTTGCTTTTTTGGCAGGGCAGTATCCAGAGCAAGAATTGATTGATTTTAAAAAAAATGGATGCACTAAACAGTGAATTGTCAGTAAAGGTTTGCCTAGCAATCTCATGCTGGGACCATGTTAGCAGGCCAAATCTGCATTTCACTATCATGTGACATTAGTCTATACATAGTTTTTGTAGGGTGACACTCCTTATTCGGAAGTAAGCATAAATTTTTCAGAAAATAACGTGAATGAAAGATGCTCATTGGCTCAAAACTCTGTTGAAAAATAAAAAAAACAATCAGAAACGTCAAGAAATTGGAGAGCCATACAATTCTAATGTTCCCAGTAAAAGCTGACGTTTCACATATGAATTTTGTCGTGTAAGAAACTAGGATTAATTGCAATGGGGTAAAAGGCTAAAAATATCTTGAAAATATATAGAAAACAATATTTTTGATATTTACAAATGGTCTCATATATTTTTGATTTAAAATTTGCTCTATGTTGTCATAACAGCAAGGTGGGATCAGAAATACTAAGTTATTTGACTGGAATGTTTTAGAACTAATACCCTCTCACCAATTTTGTACTTATGAATAAATCCTTTTATTTTTAACCAGAATAGGAACTTCAACGCAATGGATTGATGGATTGACCAGCGATCTGCTGCTGGGACTGTATTAGTGAGCCAATACCAGGCTGTGTGCAGCTAGCATATATAATTTGCATTACAAAGGAGGAAAATTAGGCCAGCTGATTGGAGAAGCAATTAAATTTTTCTACTGCCTAAAAATTAATGACATTTAAGGCTTGAAATCATTCCATTGTTCCAACTAAAAGCTGATGTTTCCAGTATGATATTTTTTGCACTGGAAACAGTGAATAATTGCTTTGAAAAAAGTGTGCTACAAATGTGTACAAATCAATATTTTTTGTGCTGCACCAAATATGTATTCTCTTAAAACAGCCAAAAGAGGTGTAAAAGGAAATGCTACAGACACATAGAGGTTTGACCAAATCAATTGACACCTTCTCAAAAAATCCAAAAATTCAAAAATGTTCAATAGTATCATTAAGCAATTGTGCACAAAATTTCTATTGGGACATTAGCAAGTAAATAAGTTTTGTTTAGCCACTCTAAGGTGACAGGGATGAAACACCTTCAGCGTCGGAGCCAGATTTCCAAGGTGGTTCTGTATAAATGCCATTACTGAGTTAGGTCCTTGCATAACTATGCTCCCATATGTGCTCACGATCATTTCCTGACAGAACAATATTGTGCTTGCTAGATGACCAAGACGTCGGTTTGAACTCAAAACCCTAAGGCTCAACAAACCTTATGATTCGCTCCCAAAAAAAATGACCAACAATAATTAGTTAAAATATTTACCGAATATCTTAGTATCAAACTACCATGGTCAAAAATAGAAAAATAGTTTTAATAGTTTTGTCATAAAAATAGTCAACAAAATCTAAAATAAAAGATTTTTTGAATAACATTAAGCCTGACATCTTGAATTTAAATTTTAAATTTTAATGAAGCCTGACAATCATAGTTTAATAAAATAAATTACTTAATATTTTAATTGATTCATGTTATTCATTCTTGTTCAATGTTATTATTATGCTACAATATTCTAACATAAAAGTCAATGTATTCAGTAAGTCAGTATATTTGTTGATTTTCATATATTGTATTGATTGATGCATGTGAAAAAGTAGAAATGCAAAATGAAAAGCTAAATAAAAATTTTTACCCAATTTTTCTCTCCATTAAGCTAAATCCAGTAGCCCATTGATATATCCTGTCAGCAACTCTTTTCTTCATGTCAATCATATCCAATGAAGGCAACAGAAAATGTTTTTCTAATCGATTGATCAGAGGGATTGGAAAATGAGAGTATACTTTCTTTTCGTCAGCAATAACAATCAATCTAAGGAAATTTAATGCTAAATATGAAAATTCAAAAACAGCATGGTTTGCTTGTTTCTTCTAAACCAATTGACATTATAAAGAGTTTTAACATCAGATTTTCAATTCAGTTTGTTTAACAGCAGGAATAATATGCTATAACAGAGGTTAGGATGCCAGGTTCCAGTCCATATGAAGAAGGCTGGTTCAAAGTAAGCAATATCATATCTCCTCCAGCTTCACTTATATAGTCAGAAAAACATGTGCTTATAAAGGTCACTTTTTTGATACCAAAATGGCATTTTCTTTGTTTTTAACCTGCATAAAAAGATCATCTGTCTGTGTTTGGCTTACAAACGTTTCACTATAAGATGGTTTTACCTTACTGTAAAAAGGAAAAACTTTATTTTAAGTAAAGTTTATCAATCATTAGAAATGAGAAATGTAAGTAAAAAAATCACAACCAACCAACCAAAAACTTCAAAAATGTCAATACTGCAAATTCTGAGAGAACAATTTGTAATATACTTTCAAATTTTAAATCTGATTGTAATAAAGTTTTTCAGCAAAAAAAAGTCCATACTTAGATAAAACTTTACGTTTGATTAGAAATATACTGAAGGGATCCCAAAGAGAAAGTAAAACCTTGGCTCATTTGAAAGAGATAAAAAATGATAGACATTGCTTTTTGTTTTATCTCAATTTGACCTTTTGTTCTAATGCTATTTGCATTTAAAAGTTTGTAGCTTAGGGAATTTCTTGTTTGAGTTTCTAATAAAGTTTTCAAACAAAAGTCTCATTTCTTATTCTAAAAACACATTATTTTTTGAATTATTAACAAATTGGAAAGTATTTTAGTATCAGCAGTTTGGATAATCTTTGTATATGTATAGATTAATCAGAAAAAATGTCCAATATTGTTTTCTTTGAAGCACTAACAATAACAATAAGCACGCTAACGTTAACGATAAGCACACTAACAATGATGCACTGCAGCCAGCTGGGTGTTGTTGTTGGTCCAGATTATGATGGTATATACTTTGTGTGGCCAATGTGGTTTGTGTTTTGTTTTTTTCTTTGTTTACTTGTTTAATAATATTTTGTTTTGAATAATTTTTGAGTATCTCTTTGCTAATTGCAACATGGTTGCAGACATGGTGTGTTGTGCCAGTGAATTGGTGGCGCCATTCTCTGGGGTGGCTACAACATACACACAATTTACTGTACTATTAATTTTCTTTTTAGATGACTGAATTGTCCTTGAGCACTTATACATTAACAGTTACAGGTTTCTATTGTCTTTTTCTTGCATATAATTTTGGTGGTTCATGCCTTTTCATATATATATTATGGTTTGAATAAAAACGACGATTTTTTTGAATTTCGACATGTTTCCAGGTATTGTAACTTCATTTTCAGGAGTACAGTTTCGGATACCGTTAAAATGCATATTTAACTATTTAACATATAAAATGGAATATAATGTTTTCAATAAATTAACATAAAATATTATGACAACTGACGTCACAACAAGCATAGAGAAAGTTAGCAAAGACTAAAAGACAAGATGATCAGAAGAAAGAGGGTGCAATTGTGCATTTAGAATAGGCTTCTCCCATTCTATATACAAACCTTCTTTCACCTGTGGGTTGGATATATTTGTCGCGCTATCTAAAACAACAAAACAAGAATTGTTACCATTATCAAAGCAAGATTCTCTTTTGTCTATTTGTTTGTATATATGTGAGTTTTTGTCCGTTTTCAGTGCTTGTGGATGCGATTGACAGGGCACTGGGAAGTTTCCCCAACATAGCAAGCATTACAGGTAGCACACGTGTATTTGTATATCACCATCGAATGTGACATTGGACTCAACATGTCTTTTTGAGAAAATAATGATTTAATTTTGTTAGCTTTGAAAGTTAAAATGTAGTCTAAAGGTTTACAATGTTGTTTGGCTATTTGTGTTAGTTTTGTTTTACTTTGAGTAGAAATTCTGCCAATTTCGTTCTTGAAAGTTTCAAAGATGTTGCCAATATAAGTTTTGATGTGTTTTTCGATAAGCAATTTTGAAAAACCGTTTCTGTAAGGATTTTGAGACATGTTATTGAAATTTTGATGCATTATATTGCATTTTATATTGTTTAATAGTTAAATATGCATTTTAACGGTATCAGAAACTGTACTCCGGAAGATGAAGTTACAATACTTTGAAACATGTCAAGATTCAAAAAAAAATGTCATTTTTATTCAAACCACAATATGATTTTCCTGTTACTTGTTCAACATTGAAAACAACTGGGAGTTATTGGAATCGCATATAATAAAAATTTGGTCTCATTCTTTCATGAAATATCAGAAGTCATACTAGGTAACAGAGATTGATCTATCAAACTAGTTACTAGTCAAACTAGATAAATCATTTAAGTCACCTTAGTATACTAGTCATTGTATTAGTCGGACTAGTTATGATCAGAACACTCTGGGTTTCATTCCCATCCGAGCATGATAAGTTCCTATGAATTTCTGACCTATGATGTTAAACTATGGGAAAACCAAAGTGTTCAAAAACTGGCTTTTTCTACCTGGCATAATAAGTGATTTTTTATAGTAAAAGCTCTGTTGTTATAAAGGACTGGTGGAGTTTCATGAACACACCTAAGTACCGTAATTAAGCTTATGTAAAAATTAATGTTTGACAATTGTTTGTTAAATAAAATTTCATAAGTACCCCATGAAGCCCTTATATTTAGTTTATACTAACCCTATATTACATGTTTGCGAGGGAAATACCGAAGAATATTGACCAACGTCAAAGTATAGCCTGAGCTTGCCAGGGCAATACGAAGCGGATGTCAATATTCAAAGGTATTTCACGAAGCAAACATGTAATATATGGATTATTACCCGTCAAAGACGTTTCATAATTGCTTCCCTCAAACCAAGGCTCACACTTTAAACACAAGAATTCATAGAGGAAAACTTTCGAAGGCGAGGTATTTTGCATGATGCCATTGCATTGATTTTTCTGACTTTTTTCATTGTTGTGCGAAGAAAATTGACGTAACCAATAGCAGCGGGCAAATACCGCTCTGTATTTGCCCGGCGTCAATGGCAACAAGAGTTTTTAAGCCAATCAAAATGCCGAATTTTTTTATACAGAAAATTGGCCCGCTTAGACGGGTAATAAAAGTTTATCCAAATAGTAAGATAATAAATAGTGTTCACACAGGGATCAAAATAGCGAGACATCAGACATTGTCAGCTAAAAAAATTAATTTGTCAGACAGGATGGATATTTTGTCCATTACTTTTCTCTCACACATTTTTAAAGTAGCTCAAGAAAATAGATTAAGAATCTTTTTTTATTTTATTTCTGTCATAATCTTTCACAACTGAAAACTCTAACAATTGAATTTTTACTCAAGGTATCAAATATTAGACTCGACACACTTTATTTTTACTCTTCCACTTTTATAAACAAATCAACATTGAAACATTTTTTCTTACAAGAACCTTATTACAATTGAATAGGAAAAGATAACTCTTGCAAAAAATTTGAAGAAAAAATTAACTTTTATGCTTTTTATGCTTTTAATTTTTTTATGCTTTTTATACTTAAAGGGGGACTGTCAAGGTTGGGTTTTTTCCTTGACTCTAACCGTCTATGGACTGCAAATAATAACAGCCAAACTTTTTTTCCAAAACTCTTTACTTGTGGAGATGTATCAAAAAAACATTTTTTAGCAACTATTATTTTTAGTCTAAAAACAATAAAGTCGTGAATCAAGAAAAAGTTGTCATCTTTTTTCTGAATGGTTAACATTTTGTTAAAAATGAAGACATCTTAATTATTTTCAGAAAAGAAAAAGTTCCATTAATTTCTGCAGGCTCTTGCATCATATTGTGAATAATTATTTAAAATAACCGCTGTTCAGGTATAATAAATTATAGTAGCTCGAAAACGACAACATTTTGTATCAAACTAAAAAGCTTTTTTAGGATACTAGGGAAACATTTTTGGCATATTTTGGCAAATTAGTCAGTAAATACTATCATCTGCTCTACCTGATTGGCAAAAAAACTCAACCTCAACAGTGCCTATTTAATACAGACAATTTTTATCTTTTAACAATTTTTCAATGTGATGTTTAAAAAAATAATAATAATTGAATTTTCTTCACATTTTAAACATTTAGTTTATAAAAGTTTCATTTCATCACATATCAAATTGAAAGGCTATTTGCAAGAAAGCTATTTGAGTCTGGTAAAAACATTATTTTTGCATAAAGTCCTCTCAGTTTTAAAACAGAGGATTACTTGAGTCTAGCAAAAATGTCATTTTTGCATAAAGACTTCCAATTTTAAAACAGAGGGTTATGTGAGAGTCTACTAAGAATGTCATTTTTGCAAAAAGAGCTCTCAATTTTAAATTGGAGGGTTATTTGAGTTTAGTCAAGTCATAGCTTGAGTCTTCTCATAGTTTAAAGAGGCACTATCGAATTTTATTATTTTTTAATTCTTTAGATGCAATCTATGGCTGATGCTTATTTCAGAAAAATATTTCTTTTTTAATAAAAGTACTTATTTGGGCCACAAATGGAGAAAACAAGGTGAAAAATAATATACTCAGTTTTTCGATCACTTTGCTTTCTTCATGATGTTCCCATGGTAATTTTTTTCTTCACCATAAATAAAACATTTTGATATCAAAGGTTGTAAAATGAATAGCATGTTTTCTTCAGCTTCATAAAGCAATATTTTTTTTGAAAACAATCACAATAGAAATATCTTCTTTTGAAACTAGTATTAACAGAGCGAATCACTTTTACCTATTTCTTTAAACGAAAACAATTTTTTTTGAAAAAAGGTCCATTTTCCTCTCTTTTCAAGTGGAATTTAGGGTAAAAAAATATTTTTTTGAATACTATTCAAGCCAAATACTCAAGTCAGCAAAGTTAGAAAAAATATGATAGTGCCTCTTTAAGTCTTTGCAGTTATTACAACTGTCAGTTTCAACAGATAACATTAAAGAGTAAACAAAAAAGCAGAACATTTTGTCAGACACATAAAAATCTGAAATTTGGAATCTTGTCACATCACTGATGTAAAAAGCATTTTCTTAGCATTGTTCTAGCAATCATAAGCTATGACAAGGGAAGGTTAATTTCACCTTAAAAAGCTCTTCAAAAGAAGCTTTATGGAAAACCTTGACTATCAAGGTTGTTGATAAGGACAATTTATACTGAGAACAAGAAAAGAATGGTCATTATCATACATCTCCCATATGATTCTCTGAACAAATAATTTTAGATATTCAATACGAATATCTAAAATTATTCGACAGAAAGTTTACAATCCAATGATTTTGAATTTTCGAACATCTCATAATATCAACAAAAACTAACAAAGTATTAACTTTTCCAAGTTTACATAAAAGTGAAATAAATACAAAAGCCTGTTAAAAGTAGTTGTGGACAAGTGAATACATTAGCAATGTATGATAAAACAGATATTCAACTCAGCAAAATAGGATATCGAAACTATTCAGTCTCTCTTTGCTGATATTCAGCTCCGCTGCGCTTCATTGAATATCACAAATCTCAACTGAATATTTCAGATATCCCATTTTACCTCGTCGAATATCTGTTTATTATTACACCCTAGTCTATCACTTCCTAAACTTGCAATAAAAACCTTGTTTGGTTTCAAGTTTGGTTAATAGAGTTAAAGCAGGGGTCTCTTTATTGAATTTTTTGAAACTTGTTGCAGCTATACACTTTCTAACCTCCTTGGCTAGAGCTTTGGCTTCCTGGAGATTAGAAAAATTTATTTGTCAAATAAATTTAATACTTACCCCACTACTATCTCAGCTTATCTCAACCGTATCACACTTTATATGATCAGAAATTACGGTTCACCCTAGGCCTCATTAGAAAACTCAGATTTGAATCAAATTACATGAAACTAAATACAGATTAATGCCATTTGTTAGTTTCAGGTTTTGTACATCAACATTCCTCTATAAGGATTGATCTAAGTATCATTGAGGAAAATGCAAAAGTTATACTCCTAGGTTTAAATATTGACAACAAGTTGAATTTTGATAATAATGTTAAAAATATCTGAGAAAACTATCTGTTTAATAAGAATTTGTACTTTTTTAAATTTTGAAAAGCGGAGAAGTCTATTCAAGGCATTTGTAGAATCACAATTTAAGTATAATTCACTCATATGGATGTTTTGCAGTAGATCTAATAATAATTAAATGAATAAACTTCAAGAACATGCTCTAAGAATTGTTTATGATGACACTGATTCATCGTTTCAAGAACTTTTGATCAAAGACAAGTCAAAATCTTTACACCAACAAAATCTTGCCAGACTAGCAATTGAAATCTTTAAATGGTACAATCAATTATCTAATGGTGAAAATGGTCTTTTTAATATAAATGAAAGACATCCTAAAAAAATAGTGTTAGACATTTAGGAAGCCACAAATGGAATAATCTACCGAAGGAGATCATAAAAAGTAAATCCTTAGATACTTTTAAATCAAAATTAGCATATTAATAAAATGTTGTTGCAATCTATGTATTATGTTCAGTGAGTAGTTTATACAAAAATTATACCGGAAGATGATCTCTATAAAAGAATATATAACTAAGGAACTTGTATATTAACGATAAAACTTGTATTACATGTATTGAATTTTTAGAATGTTCCAATCTGTGTAAATAGTCCATAAGCTATATTATTGGACAGGTGTAAAAAGTCGACATAAAATAATAATAATTATAATAATTAGGAATTAACATGACATACTTTACATTATGTCACTACACCACTATCTAAGAGAGTTAAAAATGATATTTTTCTGAGGATCACACTTGTCAAATTTTATTTTAAATCACTTTGAGGTAACAGCGAGAAACAAAAACTACTTTCCATTATCACTAAAAACTGAAATGCAGTTTTATATTCTTAATAAATAATTTTTTACATTTCTCTCACAAAAAGTGAGTTTTCACAGCTGTTGCAAAAACCTCTTCCTTTATATTTTCTTTTTCCCTTGTATCAATCCTAAAATTTGGAACCTGGTAAAATTTTTCCCAATCTTTTTGCTTTCTTAGCTGCCCATATGCTCTAATTTGGAAAATTCAAGAAGCCGGTAGTCTTGAATTTGAATTATTGATTTTAATTAAATAAACTGTCTTTTATCCTTTACTGTTTTCATTTGGGAATATGGTCAAAGAAACCAACTAATAGACTGCCTTGTTAGGTAAAAAAGTGGTGCAGTGAAGTTTCAGAAAAATTTTGTTTCGCTAGCTAGCTAAAAAGAAAAAAAGATCAAATAACATTGATTCAAAAGGTAAAAACATTGTGGCAGTAATCAAACGTTTAAATAAATGACACCAACAATGAAATTTAAAATCATGCGATATATTTCGGTAACTTGTACCATCGTCAGGCAAAT
>JANSTP010288588.1:0-18329 GCA_025330745.1 Cladonema radiatum | reverse complement strand
TCAGTAAAATGTAAAAGCATCATCTCATCACTGGGAGAAAAACGGCTTGGGACAACGTAGACAAGAAAACTAAGATATCGTTTGTTTACTTTTAAAAACCAATCAGCTGAAGACATTCTATTGCAATTGTTTTATTCCCAAAGCCATATGATCATTGTGATCTTTTTGATTGGAAGATTTTTTTTCAATCTGTCAATCATCTGTTTCATTGTTTTATCAACCAATGAAAATGCTTCCTTCCGATTTTGGAGGCAAGCTATTTAGAGCTTTTTTGCTTGGGTTGTTCTAGACTCTTTTCTCTCCCTTTCATAGAATTTTTCATTGATTTATAAAACTAAAACTTTAAAGAAGAAAAAAGAGTTTAGCCACGCTAGACTAACCATGGTTGGGCGACGAAGAAAATTTTGGAAATTAGAAGCTCTAAAACAGCTTTCAACGCTAGCTTAGGAGAAAAAATTGATGAAATTTCCTCTCAAATAAAAGCGCATTGCAATGAACTGAGAGAACTAGCTATAGTCAATATAGTCTTTACGAAAACATGCAAATTAATAGAATTCAGCAAGCGTTTGTGCAGTCCCTTCAGTTCGGTTTAACAAACATGCCTTGTTTTAGCCAGATTAATGGAACTCTCAATTAGTGTTACTTTCAATGGGTGAAAACTTATTTTTAGGTTCCATGATCAATAATTATAATGTCAAATTTAGTCTTAAAACGTTACAAACATGCTAACTAAAACAATTTTATTCAAATATCCTCGGAAATTGTAAGTAGTAACACTTTTCCTAAAGTAGAGCGAATATAGAGTAGAATAGACTATTAACGAAACGAATTTTGAAGCTTTTTTTTTAGTATTCTCATGTTTTTGTGAAGATGCAAAAAAAACTATTTTAGTTGGCAAAATGTTTGGGGGGGGGGGCAAAGCCCCCCCTGCCCCCCCTTCTGCTACGGGCCTGGTAAGTAGTACAGTAGTAGCTACCTAGCTGTCTGATACTGTACTCTGTATGGCCAATATTTGTTAGCTAGCTACACGACAGTAAAAAACAACAATAAAAAAGTTTAACCCAATATTGTGTCGTCAAGGTAACAAGCAATCTCTTAAATACCAAAAACATTGACAAATGTTGGATACCATAAAATCATAACTTGCTTCTTCCTGCCCTAATTTTACATCCTTCACCCTCGCTGTCTTCACTGTTTTGTTTAATTTTCTACTTTTCACCCCCGGAAAATATAATATTTTTTCTTCACCTCGCTAACATTTCATTCATTTCGCACGAGATTTACTGGTCAAAATTTTGACCAGTAATGCTAAATTCTAAGTGGAGCTCGTGACGTCGTTTGTCCAAAAAGTGCTAGTCGGTTTCTCAGCTCTTCCTGCTCCCGTTTTGCTAAACCTGTATGACGCGCCAAAAAGATAAAAATTCCATTTCCCGGTTTTCTGGCTTTGTGGCTACAAGAAACCGACTAGGAACTAGTCTAACTTTCATATAAATAATTTTTCAAGACCAAAACTATAAAATTATGCCGATAGAAACTGGAAAAGTGCCGGTAAGAGTTAATAGGAGATATCAGTTCTGTTTTTTCTGTTTTTCATTTCAATTTCAGATTAGGTGTAGGAAGAATCGAGTTTACATTTAAAATGGATATTGGCAATTATGTTGTTCTAATTCTTTTTCAGCAAACATTGGTGAATAAAGTGCAAAAGAGGCAAGCGCCAAATATGAGCATGCTATTTCTAAATCTAAATATTCGTAGAAAATTTATTCTTGAAGATTCGTTAAAAGAGGTAAAATATTTTTCATAATTTTAATATTTAAGTATTCTATACACAACCATCTACATAGAACAAATGAGAAATTTGCTTTCAATGAGACATTTATTTTCCTTTCGTAAGTTTTTAAATAATTATTTTTAATTTATAATCTGTAGCCAGCATGGTATGACCAGGTTTTGCAATGTACTAGGCTTAACCTAAAACTTAATCTTTTATTTCAAAATTTCTTAAATTATCAACTCATTCCAAATCAACAGACGAAACCAAAATAAGCTAAAAAAACTCATCTTTCCTACCATGGAAGTATCAAGACCTGCCTACCTACCTACCTACCTACCTACCTATCTTTGGTACCATGGAAGTGTCAAGTATCAAGTTTCCAGTTATATTCCATTTATGTTATGTACTTTATTTTAAATTTTAAATAATGCTATATTCTGTCCTTATACTGTTTTATTAGATACACTTCAATTATGAAATTATTGCTTGACAAGGCTGAAGCCGATGATTCTTTGAACCATGTTCGTTTGAGAAACAATTTTTCGACAAAGGCTACATACCACTGCACTTTTTGAACCACGTTTGAACTTTATTGACTGCCACAAGGGAAACAGTGCATGATTTAAACACATTAACCAACAATATAGGAATAGGAGGCATGTCCTGATAAACGAAACTTAACTTGGGTAAAATAATTTTGAACTCTGGATAAAGCATTGTTTGCTCTAGATAAAGCATTAAAATATTGTGGTGCATGGTACCTTCATATAAACCAAAAGATAAGTCTAATTTTATTTGACAGCCAGTTAAGTTGCTCTGTTAGTGATCTTAGGTAAGTTAAGGAGCTTTTATTTTTTAACGATTAAGGAGTTTTTACTTCTTCTTTTTTCCCGACCAATCAATATTGGACTAAATTTGTTTATAATTGTTTTGATGATATTCCTTTTTATTGTTTAAATTTATATGCCTTTAAATACGCTATCGAGTTCTATTGCTGGTTAACAATTTTCTTTCGACGGCATAGTTAAAATTTTGCCAGACGAAAATACTGTTTGTAGATGTAATTAAAAAGAAGCAATGTTTCTTATAAGACAAACTATAAATGGATTTATATGATATATCAATAACACATACGATGCAATACCAACTAACGGCTTGAAAATATTCTTAAAAATATTCTATAAACTCTTAAAAATATTATAATATCAAAAACGATTAATGTATTGTGTGCTAGGCAGTTCTAAGAACTAAAAATTAAAACTAAAAACTACGAAAACTAAAAATTAAAATTAGTATTATCGAGTAATTTTTCAATTTTGTCATCCTCAAACGTTTTTCTCGGCTCTTAAACCAGTCGGTGATATTCGCCAAGTGAAGATCGTATTTGCAGGAGTAAGCCGTGTCAAATAAATGGTTTAGCACGATATCTTGGTTTATTATTTGATCTAACTCCTTCGTTTTCTTCCCAATAAAATTAACAAAGAACTTACAAATTCAAAAAACAAAGGAAACAAACAAAAAATTGCCATACTTTTATGATTCGCTAAAATTTACTATAAATAAATGCATTAGATACAATACTACAAGACAAAGGTCTGTATCATAACATATGAATTATTGCAAACTGCCAAAAAATATTTGAGTGGGTAGTTTTTTGGCAAGTAATAAGTATTGGTAAGTACTAATTATCAGGAACACAAAGTATAGCTAAATGTTAAATTTTTGGTAATTTATTGAACAGCTCAATGTTTCTTACAAAGGCGTTTTTATGACATGAAATTTGGAAAATTCAAATATATTTACAGAAACGTTAGAGGTCTCAATAATATAATTCTCATTTAAAAATTGGAATATTCGGCACAGTCAGTATAGCAAGCCATGAGAAAGTATTAATTCTTCCAAGAGAGATATAGATTTCTGTCCAATTCCATTTATATTTTTTTGGGATTAAATACATTCATAAATCAATTTCAGATTTCTTTGAAGCAACAAGATTTGAAAAAGAAATTGAGAGTTATGTTTGCCGGTGAACCAGGAATTGATTTGGGTGGTGTGAGCAAGGAGTGGTTCATGTTACTTATTCAGAAGCTTTTTAATCCTGATTATGGTATGCTTAGTTTTTTATTTATTCTAAATATCTTAGGTTACATTTATTTTTATGTTACATTTATGTTACAGACAATGCTTGTACATCAATGTTTTTGCTAAATATTCGATGGTTGAATAGGTAATCTGTGAACATCATTAATCTCTTTTAGAAAGATCTATCCTATTTTGAACGATCTTTCTTAAAATTATTTTGTATTTTTAGTGCTCTTCGACAGATTTTGAACTCAAACTATATATCAAAGATACTAAAAAACTAAAAAATTCCCCGTGTAGTTGAATTTACTTATTTCTTGGGTAGTTAAAAATGGGTTCTCGGTCAATGCAAATAGCTTTTGCTATAAAACGTTTTTTGACTTTTTATGCAATTAAACTGGGAACATGTTGGTGAAAGATCAATTCACTTTTATAATTTTTGATTTACATTTTGATCTCCTAAAGATTTAACTATCATTCTGTGAACTGTTATTATATCAGGATATATAAATTGTGTGCCGTGACAAATTCCAGAAATCGTGTCCATCCAAAATTCTCCAACTAAGAATTCTTTTGTTTGTTAATTTTCAAAGTATTCAACCAACCTTCTCGATTCAAAAAATATTTGCCAATCAATATTGTTTTTCACCATACTGTCAAGTAGCAAATAGATCAAAAATAATTCTTTGTCGATTATTCTCAAATCAGTTTTTCATTTTTTAAGAAAAAAAATCTAATGTTTTGTTTTGTTTATGCTGATTGTTTCTTAAACTTTTAGTTAATTTTCGTTGTCAACAAAAAATTTCTAAATTTAATAAGTCGTTTTTTAAAACGAAATGCCAATATCTTGAAGAGTATTTCGATGTTTTGTCAATTTTATTCTGTCAGGGATGTTCAAACAAGATGAGAAGACAAATTCTTGGTGGTTTAGTTCGTCCTGCAAAGACTCTTATCGAGAATACAATTTATGTGGAGTAGTATCTTTTCCTTATCGCCTGATAGTGAATTATTATTTTATTTAGATACATTGAAAAAGCATATATATTCAGTTGTGTCAGTTGTGTCTACAATCCAAAATGTGAAAACTTTGACTGCTTTTCCCTTTCCTTGGGGAGATTTGATTTAAAGGCTATAACTGAGTTCTTGTGGTTCAATTCACGTTGGGGTAAGAAAATATCAGTTGAATATCCGACCTTAGATGCTTAAACTAAATCTTTGAAAAAATAAAATAAATTTACCACTCATTGGAAATTCGATCAATTGACCGTTTAATTTTTTCAACCAGAAATGCCAAATAGTAAATTGAAAAAATATTTTATTTAATCATTTACTAACGACAAATAATAGTAAGCTACAAAATAAAAAAAAAAAATTAAAGAAAAATCTCATTTTTCTGTGAGAAATAGTTATTATGATAAATCTAAACCCTATTCAGACGGGGCTTTTTGTGTCGTTCAATCACCGGGGAGCGTCCTCCTCTCTAAATCATCAGGAACCATAATAACAATCACAAGAAAGCTTGATACACTAATACTGCAACCTTTTCAGAACATTTTTGCATGATTTTGTGAGTGATGTCGTCATTAAAAAGTGATAACGTCAACGCTTTTACTGCAGCGATGCTGAAATTTGAGGTTATAGTTTTTTTGGCAGCAGAAAGTTAGTAATTGTTCGACTGAATACGTTTTAACAGTTAGCTTTTACGAAAAAGTTACGTGAATGTGTCTTTGGTCAAAGAAAAGTAATAAAAATTTGAAAATGTTGTTTAAAAGCCCAACCACTCAGTAGTTACACATTTGATGCATGCGAGATTACAGCATCGAAATTGAGTCCTTCTGATATAAAGTGAATATTTTTCACTATGTATCGACCGGAACAGAGTAAGGTTAATATCTTTCTCTCTGAACTTTTTCTGTTAGTAGATAAAGCTAGCAATAGCTATGAAAATTTTGTGATTATAGGAGATTTCAATAAAAATATAGCTCAGAAAGAAGGAGCTGATACATGTATAAAAAAAATATCTAGATCAACTATTGATCTAATTTTAACGAACTCATCTTCTCTTTTTTACCTTCAAAATGCTTCAGAAACAGGCATAAGTGACTTTCATTTACGAGTGTTATCTTTTATGAAATCTAAAACTGCAAGGCTTCCTCCAAAATTAGTTACTTAAAAATTTCAATAGCCATAATTTCATTAACTATAGGTTTGTTTGGCACTCCTGGACAAACTAAAAATAGTTTTATTTTCTGTACTTGACGTTCTTTAAGAAAATTAAGAATGAAAACTTTTATTTTATATTTTTTAATTTACATTTGTCTTTATAAATTTTTAAATATTTATAGTCTTCAATTTAATTTTCTATAAATTAATTTAAAGACCGCATTCTGGCCTCTTAAAATATAGTGATCAAGGAGTGCAACTGGCATGGCTTCTTAGAAACATCCATAACGCATACCTGATTGATTGTATATATGATACAGAACCGTGTACCTCTTTAACAGATAAGTTTAGTTCTGTGTGGTTGGAACGCATGCTCCTTTAATGAAAAAGAAAACGTTCGTGATAATAACGCACCTTTTATACATAGAAAATTACGCAAAGCCATTTATTAAAGGTCCAATGCAAGAAATTGTTTTAATAAGCATCCATGTAAGGCAAAATGGGAAAAGTAGACATCGCAGCGCAATAAATGTGTAAAGATTAGAAAAAAGTCAGTCAAAGAATATTTTTCATCAATAGGAGACTGAGGAAGTTCTAATATCAGAGATCATGCCAGCGTTAATCCTAATTTGATTTCATTTGATATTTCACCAGTCTCAGTTGATTTAGTTTTCAAACTTCTTAAATCATTCAAAACTAATAAATCATGAGGTATAGATCTAATTTCTCCGAAACTAGTTAAGTTAACAGCGTTTCGCCTGTCATTTACCTTAACAGAAATAATAAACATGAGGTTTCAACAATGTTCTTTTCCTAACAAGGCCAAGATCACCACGGTCAGTCCAATTGACAAAGGTGGTGTTGATAAAGCCGTACCTAGTAACTACCGACCAGTAAGTGTTTTAAACTGTTTCGCTGTTACAACGACGAATTATCTCGAAGAATGCTTGTCTATTTTTATTTCTGCATATCGAAAAAACTTCTCTTCTCAACAGGTTTTCATAAAACTGATCGAAGAATGGAAAGCTAGCCTCGATTCAAATCGAATTATGGGTGCAGTGCTAATGGATCTTTCAAAAGACTTTGAGAGCATCCCACATGACTTACTTGTAACGAAACTTCATGCCTATGGTTTCATAAAAAGTGCACTTGTTTATTTATCTTCTTATCTAAAAAATCGTAGGCAATGCGTAAAAACTAACATCATTTTAATTTAATTCAAATCAGCTTAATTCAAAAATTAGCGCCCTGGCGTCAGTTAATATGGAGATACCATTAAACCTTAAGCGTGATATTTCAATTTTTTTAATTCAAAGGTAAGTGGGGGTCTTCTTAAATACTACGCAATCTAGTAATGCTTCCTGAGCTATGCATTTATGATTTGAGAAATTCAGTAATTAATTCGAGGTTACGAAGAGAAAATTAATGAGTACTTTTATTCTGTTAATTTAGTCAAAATGAATCACATTATAGGGTTTTCTTATCTATTATACTAATCCATAAATGTTATTATCGGTTGTAAAAAGTTTCAAACTTAGTATAGGCTTGAATAATCAGATTTAGGGTTGTATTTATCATATTATTTATACGGTTATAAAACGATTAAAATTTACCATATAGAGTTTTATGTGTTCAAATTTCTTGTCTTGATTTTACAGATTACTTTTTCTTAACGATATTCATAAAAAGCTCGTAGGATTGGCAATTTATAACGGCATCAATTTAGACATACGATTTCCACAATGCTTATATAAAAAGCTTTTGAGTCCTGCCATTGTTCCTTTCAACAATCCTCATGCTCCAGTTGGCATTGTACATATGACAATGGGGGATTTCAAGGAAGTTTATCCAGTAAGTATGTTGACATATTTAGAATGAACTTGTTTTGTCTTTTTTCGAAAATGCCAGTCTTGAAATTTTTTGCTTTGAACCTTACTTGTTTGTAATGTGAATATTTGTTTTTTTTGGCAATTTATAACAAAATATTAATTTTACAATCAATTGCGCCAGTCAGAAGCAGCCACAAACCTATAAAGCTTCTTTAATATTGCAAATAAGTTAGTTTGATCTCAAGAGATATAAATGCTATGATTATTGTTAATCTAGATGAAGGTTTATGGAAGTTAGAAAAGCCAGTTTTTTTGTAACCATACTGCACATGAGTTTCACATGGAATACTTTAATAGTGATGCCAAGAAAATTAAGTTTATATAGAACGTTCCGACCTGCCATATTCATATATCGTCTAACTTGATAAACAGGACCTTTTATTTTGAATAAAAATAGTTGAATAAATATAAATTTTAATTTCTATTCTTTTGTAGATTATTGCAAATGGTTTACAAGAGCTGTTAGATTATGATGGTGATGTTGAAGAGGATCTCTGTCAGAGTTTTCAGGTTCGTTACAGAAATTTATTCTCATAAATTATTTGAGAAAGATGTTTTCATTAGACTACTTAAAAAAATTTATCACAACATAAGTTTTAGATTGTTTTAACTGGAATGCAAAATTAGTTTTAATGTTCCAAGTTACAATATATTTTAAACATTCGATAGAAGATAATGAATAACCTGTAGTGAAGAAGCTATTTAGCAAATAAATTTAAAAACCTACGAAGTTAGGAACTACCTGTGAAGATATGTAACTATAATATTAAATTATGTATTGTTCTCATAAACCCATATATTGCTTCCATGATATAGCAGATTTATCGAACTTATTTGTGCCCAGGACTTAGCGAATAGTCATGACTTTCAACGTAATTTCGATGTTTTGCAGTAAATTACTTTCTACTATTTACAAAGTTATTTGTACCTAGTGGTAATAAAAGAGTTCATATTTAACTCTTCTGACTCGAATCGATATTAAGTTAAATAATCATCTGAATCTTTATGAAATTCCGAATTTCTTGTAAGTTTTTCGTACGTTTTTTACTTTCTACTGTACTACACACAACATTATACATAAATATCCACTCCAATCCTTGTAAGCTCTCCAGATTAGTTGGAACGAAAGATATTTTTTTCGTCTATGCTTTATTGTACGTTTTAGCAGCATTTGTATAAACGTGTCTAGATTCCATTTCAGAAAAAAACTAATTTGTTTTCATAATTATACTATAGACAGCATTTTGTTACTCAGAAAAGATAATTATAAGCTAGGACTTCATGTTACACAAAACAATCAGAATTATTATTTTCTCCAAATAATAGCACTGTTATGTACAGATTATTTTTGATAGGTCTTAGAACTTCTCAATGTTCTCAATGTGCTCGACCCTATAAATCCTGAAATACTTATCTCTTTTGAATGAAACTTCATACAGTATATATATTATTGTAGACCATATTTAGTGAATATTATTGAGTCATGTTATTTCAAAGTAATAACGTGATCAATTCATAAAAACTGGAATGCCAAATTTGGTCAAAAGCCATTAATTTTTCTAGTAAAATTTTAGGAAAAGTCACCTAAATTATTGCTCTAGTTATAATAACAGGAGAGCAACAAACGACATCCCAGGTTGAGTGCTCAATCAACTACCACTGTGACTAGGATAAATAGCTGCACCGGTCAATCAATCAAATTTTTTTCAGGTATCTTTCACCGAGTATGATCGAATAATTACTCGAAATTTGAAACCGAATGGAAAAGAAACTTTAGTTACCAACTCCAACAGAAGAGGTAATTTATTTAAATAATTTATCTAAATAATAACCAGAAGGGTTTCATGTTTCATAGTCCATATATAACAGCTGGCTGAGTTATTTTGGTATGTAGTTATTGTACGGAATTACCTGCATAATGTTCATTGTCAATTTATGACTTCTTTCAACTGCCTGCTATTTGTTTGTAAATTTAAAGATGCAAATTTTTAGATTTTCAAAGTCTTTCTGACAGTAACACTTAGATAATCAGGTCTAAATTGAGCCTAAAATATTTTAGAAAAGCATTTATAGTGGTATCTTATGGTAGTGGTACATTATCTCATGAAATATAGAATTACTAAAACTAGCATTTGTGGCGTCATAGTAGCGTTATTACAAGCCATAAATATATATAAAAAACAAATTATCATCAATAATAATATTATATAGATTTTCTAAAAAAGATTGCCCTGCCTTTTATATCACCAGGCTTGCTTTGCGATGACTAATAAATATTTATTCAGCTCAAACGCTTCTTCCTAGATTTCACCATAATTCAAAAATAAAGTATTCTTGGGTGTAGCCATAATTTAGGAACTTTGGATGAAGAACTATTTGGTTGAAATGACATTTTTAGCAATATCTTTAGGTAAACATTGGCGTAATAGGTTTATGATGCTCTTAACCTCTGAAAACACAAGGTGAAGTTACATACCTAATGTGTTTTGCCTCTAATAAATTTAATTCTTACTTGATGATTTTAAATGATGATTCTTAATTTTTTAAAGGCAGTACAATTAAATAGCATGCAAAAAAAGAAAGAAAAAAAGGAAAAAACAAAAGTTATTACAGTGGTTTTTGAAGCTCAAACATCAAAATATAAAGAAACTAAAAACAGCAAGCATTTATTAATAATAGCATTTATTTACTTGAAAAAAGCTTTTACAAATGACGTGAGTTTTACATTTCAGGTTACCTAACATGACATGACATATATAAAAGGCTTCATACTAAACTTAAAGTATTTTATGACTGACTTAACTATTAAAGTCCTGGGAGCTGATTCAAGAAGAAGACTTAGACAATACCGCAAGGATAATCAAAGGAATAAGCCACCTTGATAAAAAAAAAACAAAAAAAAAAGCAACTTTAAAACAACCTTAAAACAACCTTAAAACAAATGTAACTTGTGGGACAACCTATGGCAAAATAAGCGCTGGGGTAGATAATTACAGTTTATCGTTGATATAAAATAAAGCAGGAGAAAGAGGAAAGAAAGGAGAAAGAAATGAGAAAGTGAAAATAAAAGAAACACATAAATAAAGAAAATCATAAGAGCGACTGATAAAGTTCTAAAAAATGCAATTTGAGAGTATGTTTGAAAGCATTTTTTGATTCAATTTCTGATGTCCAGGGATTATCTTGAATAAAATTATTCCAAACCTTAGGGATGATATGCTTTAGAGAAGCCGTGCCTTGGTGAGCAGAATTTATAGAAGGAGCTTTGAAATAACTTGTAAATCTTAGTTTCCTGGAACTTTTGTTGACTAAAAAGAAAGAATTGAGAGTGTAGGTGCGTGCTCATTAAAAATATCAAAAGACAAAAGAAGGCGAAGATAGGTTATAATGTCAGGAAGTTTTTGGAGTTCAAGTTCGAAGAAAAGAGAGTTCGAACTTTTCATAGGTTCACTGAAGGTCATGATGCGAATACACTTTTTTTGGGTTTTGGATAAATTGTCGAGATTTGCAACAGTGGTTAGCGACCAAACGAGACAACCGTACAACCGATTTATATTTAGCTAAATTTTTAGATAATCATGACTTCTTCAATACCTGAAAAATGAATATAAAAGTGTCGATTTCAAAATATCGGCATTTGAAAGTTGGAAAATTTTTTTTTAATATCCGCGATATTGAAAGTTGTTTTTCTTACATTTCCAATTTATATTTCCAATCTCATTATTTTTTTTTTGAGGTTGTTTTTACATGAACAGCGATCTCATTGAGAATGATATAAATGATCTAGGGAAAATTAGACATCTGAATATAACAAAAATTATTACAGAAAATGCAAATATACCAGAGCTTATAACGCAAGAACTATGATTGTTTAATTAAAAGTTTTCAGGAGTGAAGTAATAAACATAATTATCTGATGAATAAGCCAAAATTTGGCTCTGAATACGAATGAACCTGTGGAACATCAAACAAACTTTTCAAATTTCACTGTTTCAAAAGTATATGGTAACATTAAGCCTATTGTTAAATCTTAATGCTTAAAGCTTAAATCTACTAATGTTTATAAATTAAATTTTAGAGAGCACAATTGAGAAATTGCAAGAAACTTGTCGTAATTCGATACAAGTCGTCATAAAGTGCAAATTTTCAAACATTTTTGAAAACATATACCATATCAGACAATGCTAAGAATAAACAAACGCTTTTTATACTGGGTGAAAATAAAAATTTGTTTTTAGGAAGTAGCAATTTGAATGTTCCAATAAATCTTACTGTTACCTATATTGACTAAAAAGGCACTTATAAGAATAACTTTGAAAAATCACTTGAGCATTAAAGATGACTTGATTTTTTTAGAGTATGTCAAACTTTATATCGATTATCTTCTGAACAAGTGCATATATCAGCAGTTTTATTCCTTCTACCATGGATTCCATAGCGTTTGTGCTTCAAATGCTTTACTGGTAAGTTCCAATTAGTTTGAAATTTATTCCATCCTTTCTCATATATGTTTATGTTCAAAGTTTCTAGTGCCATATGGTGCTATTGTGTCTGCTTTGTTTGATTTTCTTGATTATCCATAACCAGTTTTTCTTATGAAAAGAATTAAAGATTAACATTGAAATCACGGGAGAAAAGTATGCATTATACTGAGAAAATTGTTGAGGCCGTTAGACAACTATAGAAATGAAAACAAAAGCCCACAGGGCTTCAAATATTTCCGTCCTTTAGAAAATATGATAAATATGACGTGGGTGATCCATGACGTCACCAGGCGAGATGGTAGTAGCAACGATGAAGCAATCTAGAGCACCTACATTTTTGAATTTTTCTTTCCCGTCGGGCCCAACCAAGATGGGGCCTCCTTATATAAGATTCGACACCCCATTTATTTTTTCACGGTACGTCACTGCGATGGTTCTAGTAATGAAGTTATGGGGTATTGAGGTGAAGGGAGGGTGCAAAACGCTTGTTACCATTTGGGTAAGAGGTGTAAAAGATTTTCGTCACCTAAGGTTGTTTAGAACTGGGCATATTCAACTTTTCTTAAAATAGCGTGACTTATAACGTCATAGGTCTTGGCTGCAAGCAAAAGTGCCTAAGAGATATAGGATGGCAACTGCCAACAATAATAGCTGTAGCAATAAGACTCTTGATACCTATAAAATATTCAGGTTACTAGTATCTGGCAGGAAAAATCAAAAATAATTTTCACTATAAAACGTTCAAATTAATCATAAAACGTTTATGAGAGGTTCAAATCATTCATATAAATTATAGAGAGCAGGACGAAACTTCAGAAATAGTTTTGATTATAATTATTCCATTGTAGGCAATAACGTAGATTAGAATTCAAAAATAGCAGAATTGAATGCAAGGCAATGATTGCAAACATTAATAATCAAAGTTATGAATTTATTCGTCCAAACGTTATCGATAATGTTCCAAATTAATTCGCTAACTCGATAAAAGTTCAACACAACACCATGTTATTCGTAACTTATGAAATAGACAATTTGCTTGAACGTTTCATATATTTATTTATTCATCAAAACGATAAAGATAATGACTTCTCAATTAATTCATTCGCACAAAACAAAAATCTTTTGATAGCACCCCACCTTTATTTGTAATTTTTGAATGAATAGTTTGTTATTTGTAATTTTCAAATAAATAATTTATTTGAATGTTCCGAATTGATTCATTGAAAAAAATAAAGGTTCCAAATTAGCGTAAAAGTTAAAGGAATTAAAGGTACATAAGCACCCTTAGAAAAATAATTTGGCAAAATTTTAAAAATTAAAAATTTCTAGCTTAGTCGCTGTATAATACTGATTTATTCCGCCTCTGAAATTTTTATTGAAGTTGTATATGTGGTTTTTAAGATATCAGCATTTGAAATATGGGAAATTTTGTTGTTTTTCATGGCCGCCATACTGAAAATCGTTGCTTTTACTTTTTTTTTTTTATCTTCTTTAAGATTTGATGAGGAGAAAATTAAACACTTGATTTTAACAACATTGTAGCAGATAATGCAAAAATATAGGGGCTTTTAATTCAAAAACTACACAGAGGATTTTTTTTCAAATTTTCACCAATGAAATAACTCATGATTATCTATCGATTGAGCTAAATATTATTCAGCTTCAGCTAAAAATTAACCAAATTACTTTTCTCAGGGCGCTTATGTACCTTTAAACTTGGTTTCGTATGGTTTTTATTAAATATAGTTCCTACATTACCTTCTTTTGCGTTCCAGTAAATATCAGTATCCTTGTTGGTTTATAAAGAAGTGTCAGAAGGTGCTTAAAAGTTTCTAAAGCATATCGTTGGTCCTGAATATTAGGGCAAATGTGATTGGATATTACTTTTTCTCATTCATTTTTACATCACAATACACATGACTTTGAGCATTTTGTAAAAAACCAAGTTTATATTATAGATTCTTTTCTGGTATACACCATAGAACATTATTTACTGTCTTCAAATAAAATTTATTAAAAATATTTTAGTTGCTGCGTCCAGAAGAAGTCCAGACTTTGGTAATTGGCGATCCTGACTTCAAATTAATGGATTTAGAAAAGATTACTGTCTACGATGGATATGCTAGAAGTGACAGTACTATAAGGTTTCTTTCAATAATTCTATGCTTTCTACTTTTACCCAGATGTACTTTTTAGTCACTTTTTTCATCCCCTGTTTTTTCAGGTATTTTTGGGATATTGCAAATGATCTCCCTCCAAATATGCAGAGAAAATTGTTGTTCTTTTGCACGGGCAGTGATCGAATACCTGCTGGTGGCATAAAAGAAATGCGTTTCAAGATAACAAAACTTTCTGGGCAAAATGCTCTTCACATGTAAGCAGCTTCAGTTATTTTTCTAAAGAAGTAAAGAAAATGAGACATGCAACCCCGCATAATATTTTTCGTCTATACTTTGGTCATGGCCAACTGAATACAAGGTTGGATATGTCGCATTTGAGATTTATTATTAGGCTAGTTTTTTGAAGAAATCAACTTGACGATGTTATCCGTAAGTAATGTTACAAAGTTTAGATTATTGTATTAAATAGAACGATTTTTTAGTAAGGTCGCTAAGAGACGTGACCATGTATGGAAAATGAACAATTAAGTAAATAATTACTTGATATTTACTTTTAATTTTAAAGATATCAAAGAGATGGCCAAAGCGTCAATTCCAAAACTGTAATAAAGATTAGTTTTTTGATGCTGGTTGAACAACTGAGGTACGGGGGAGGGGGTGGTTAAAAACTATACCTCCCTTCTAGTTAAATTCTGAAATAATCAACCAGTTGAAATGGAAAAAATTCTAAAAATTTAAAAATGGGTCTTTAAGATCACATGGTTCAGTGATGACGTCATCAGAAATTCATCTGCAAATGCATACATGCAGAATGATTTGAAACTTGAATTTCGGCAGAATTATAAAAAACAAGATGATGTATTGGCAGAATTAAAGACAAAAATAAAAATTGACAAAATTGTTCGATTTTTTGAAGGGATATAAAAATATAATTCTTTACCAGAATAAACCCCAACAACTTGATTAGATTCCCTCAAGACTGCGAAAAAAGACTGAAACTCAACCAAAGTAATCAAATTAAACCAAAAACGACATGTAGCCTCCGTTTTTAATGTGACGACGTCGTGATAAATCTGAAAAACTTAACTTTTAGCTTTTGGTCACTAATTACTTGTCTCACTACTTTATATTAATACATTTGAGTAATAAACCAGAAAACGCTGTAAAGTTACTATAAAGTCACTGTATGCTAAAATAAATTTTGTAGACTGGGTAAAAAAAAAAATATTGACTAAAATATTGACTACAACGAGAGTGATAAAAAACAAGGATTACAGAGAGAGGTGTTAAAATAAGGTGAGAAAAAAAATTTTGGAATGCGGTCAGTCAAGTCATCGCTTTATCTCAATAGCAGACTGTCGAAACAAAAAAACAAAAAAACAAATAAGCAAAAACAACAGCAAGAGCAACAAAAGCTAGAATTTGCTAAAATCCTGACTCCTCGATGTTATATCTTAAACCTGTTTTACCTGGCGGGGAGAAGAGTTATTTAAGGCGCCAATACTCACCTCTAAAATGTCTTTAATAACTCACATTTTAGTTAATATTAATAGGCGAAATTAGGATTCAGTGTCCAAAATACATTTTAGCATTCAATCATTCCAAATTTTTGAAGGGACTGGGACAGATTCTCGAGCTATGTGGCGAAAAATAGCTTTAGAAATTGGTATTTTTATTTCGCAGCATTTTTAAAATTATTTTATTGCTTATTACTGAAATGTATTGACATAAAGTCATAAGAATGGTAATATGGGGCATGTTGGAAAACGTTTGACATCAATGATGGCACAATAACGCCACACGTATAAAACCTGTGAAAAGCTAAAAATCTCGTTTTTTGGTGTTATGATAATATCATCACTGCACAACGTGCTGTTTTGAATAACAAATTTTCTGTTGGACAGGCAATAAAACTGGGCAATAAAACAACACGTAATAGACTCACCGGGAATTAGCCACAACACTCTCAACATGGCATGGAATTCTACCAATTAAAAATACAAAATAAGCAATTTTTACTTTTTGCCTTACAGCTAAAAAGGCTCATCTGTTGGATGGAATGGACAAAATCAATGATGTAATTTTCTTTGGAAAATATGAAATTCTATTCCGAAAAAACTTTGATAGCGAAACTGAGATGCATTAAATGACTGATTAACAATTGAACTCTATTATGAAAGTTAAAGTTCTCATCAAGGATCAACAATAAAAACAAAATATTTGAGTCTGTTGGATGTAACTCTTGAATGGAAGAAATGCAACCAAATATTTTCTTACTTTGAAATTTTGGTTTTTATTATTTAAATTATACAAATAATCTGATTAGAGAAATCAACCATAGTAAATCAACTTACATTAGTTTTCAGTCATTATTAAACTATTTAAAATGGCTTACCTTAGATAATAGAAATACAACATGTTTCCGTCCAACAGATTTCAGAAAATATCATGACATTTTAATGACAACGAAATGTTTGCTCAAAAGCAATCCTTAATTTTGGATTAAATGTTTCCAAACATAAAATTAAGCTCTTGCAACAAATAAAATAAACGTTAATGTAATGTAAAGCATTTCAAACAACTTTCTATGGCATTTTGTACATAACAAGTGTTCTTCCAAAGTTTTGGTATGTTTTTCCGTCAAACAGATAGGAAAAATATCAGGCTCGTAGTAAATCCATTGTCATCCTATATATTGTCAATAAAATTTGCATATCTTTGCTGAACTATAAACTTTTGCTATAAGTAAATCGACTCGCATCATGTATTATTACCAATATATGTGGCATTACTGCAAGATAATGCCCTGAAAACATCGTATTAATAAGTTGTACAAGTCTTTCTATTTTTACTTATGAGGGCTTCAATTTCATTAATGCCCTCTGAAGCGGGCATTATTGGCCATTTATGCCCTCTGGAGCGGGCATTATTGGCCATTTATGTCCTCGATTGATAGTGAGCGACCTTCTTGCCACATTTTCTTACTGGCGTTCGAATTTTTAATTTTCGAATGTTTTACTGGAATTTCGAATGAGTAAATTTAGAAGAGACAGCAATAAAAGTTAATCAAAAATTAGAAAGAATATATACGGAAGAGAAGAAAACTATAATTTTTATTTTGTAGTTGACTACAATTACTTAGTTTTTGAAAAATCCCTAAACATTCCCTCGAAAATTAAGTACAGTGAAGTCTGTACTGTAATTGTAATCGTGTTGTAATAAAAAAGAATAGGTGTGCTACTTAGCTAGTTTGCTTAAGGGATGTTTTTTGGTGGCCTGTTGCTTTTTTCATGTAAAAAGAAAGGAAATGTAATGTGAAAAAGTAAAATCTTTTTTACAACAAGGCGCGAGAGTGTGTGGTACTTGTAATAATAGTAATAACATTATTTTTTCGGGCATTATAAATATTTACGATCCTTGTTTTTTTTATTTATGTCCCTTCAGATCAATTTATGCCCTCGGCTACGCCTCTGGCATAAATTGATCTGGTGGGCCATAAATAAAAAACGTGGGCGGTAAATATTTTATAATGCCCTCAAAAATAATGTTATTGTTATATTAACCTTATATATGTAAAAATAATTACATTGTATTTGTGAACCTAATTCAGGATATAAATTTTCCAAAAGGTCTAAGTAATATGAATTTCAATATTAGGGTTAAATGTAAAACAACATTATTTATTGATTTTAACAACAAGTTTCTTAGCATACAGGCAGAGTCCATTCATCACTTTTTAGAAAGTATCTATAGCACTTTATATCTGTGCAAAGTTTCATTTCATTTAGTTAAGTATTTCAGGATAAGGGACAATATC
>JANSTP010288477.1:0-18330 GCA_025330745.1 Cladonema radiatum | reverse complement strand
GTATGATAAGGCGATTTCCAGATGGCGGTGATGTCTTGCTGATTGATGGAGTGTAAAAGTGATGCGGCTATTTCTTCATGATCGGTTGGGTGTTCTGGAAGAAAGCTGAACGTATCTAGAGTGGTGTTGTTGTTTTTTCCTGCTTTCACCATGATGTTTTTTGACGTTGAAAGTTGATTGTTGATAGTTGATTGTTGATTATTGAAAGTTGGCAGTTGAAAGTTGATAGTTGATAGTTCAATCAGAATTATATTCTGAATTACAATCAGAATACAGCATTGTTAGAAAAATCTCTTCTATTGTTTTGATAACTAATCGAATTGCTGATATGAATTAGGGGTTTTCCTATGACGTGATTGATCAGCCAATAAGAATGCTTCTCTTGGCAAACATGATAGAGGTTTCAAGCAAACATGATTGAATTTTTTTGCTAAAGTTTCCCTAAACTCTTTTAAATAGAATGTCGAACGTTCTATATAAAGAGAAAAGAGTTTAGCTACGCTAGACTATGTCAAGCGTCGCTATTCACAGAAGTTTAGAGTTTTAGTAGTTACATTTTACTAGACTTGAGACTGTTTGTTTCTGTTCGGATAAATTTAAAGTCATTTTTTTCAATGCCATGAAGAGACATATTAAATTCCTTTCCAATGATCTTAATACTGAAATTGTGAAATGTTATTGAGATAAACCCTGGTTTCCTGGGTCAGGTTCCAAAGGATACCAACAGCCTTAAGAATAGCCTCACCTAGAGTGAAATTATAGTAACAAGTAAATTGTTTGACAAGTTATTAAAACGATTCTCTGTCATCGTAGACTTCACACTATGTTTCATCATATACTATTAAATAGATTTTCCAGTAGCTTTTATGAAATACTCGACACGACCGTCAAAACAAATAGCATATTATAATTTTTGTTCTGTGGTATATTTGCATATAATATATAGAATTATAAAACAGCAATTGATTGATTGAAATTTTGCTTTATTCTCTATCTTGAATCACCAGAAAACTCTTCATTCCTGAAATATATTAGGACTTTTGACTCTAATATTTTTATTTTGTTTGTTTTCAAAATTGAGAAGAAAAAAACTTGTCTAGATAACACATTAAAGGAGCATTTGCAGACGCCATGAGAAAACATTAGAACTTTTAATGAGTCTTTGAGATTCAATTGATTCTCGGCAGAAAATCACTGGAGTAGGTTTTTTTTTTAATTGTAAATATTGGTTTAACTTTCTTTCTATATGAAAGAAAGTATGAAAGTGCTTTGATGTTTATTGCTCTCTGATCAGAACTAATGAATAAAATCATTTGCAAATGACAGTATGTCTACTCAACAAGCGCTAATACAATTTTTTCAAGAACATTTCGGGGTAATCATAACTAATAACTTTGTATGAAGGTATGATAAACATTTAAGACAATTTGTGTTTTTTTTAAGAGCAGATTGAAAAAGCGGATTTTGAATGTAAACATACTAATATCTAGACAACAAAAAAGAGTTTAGTCATCAAACGTTCAAGATCATTATAATTTTGTAAGTTTTTTTACAAAATGAAAAGGAAAAAGTAAAGTAAAAAAAAATTAGTGAGAACGCCCATCTAAGTTTTTAATAAATTCCTTGTTAGAGTAGAAAATTTGAAGTAAAGTCAATACGCCAGTCAGTAATAATATTTGAGTAATACAGTGTCAAACAGAACAATTTTATCAACCATTACCAAAAACCAGTGTGGAGCCAAACAGCATCAACGTTGTTTATATTGTTTTCTTCATTGACATAATGGCTTTGCAAAGTTGAAAGTCAATTTCGATTTTTCATATTGCTGGTTATGCCCTAATACCATTGTCTTCATGTCTCAAAGTAACCGTTTATTTTAAATTTTTCGAGACATCATATATATTTTTATAAATTAATGCAAATATAAGAAAAGTAAAAAAGCAAACAACAGCAATTTATAGTTCAACAAGCTAATACTATAAACATATAGAGCTCAAGCTAGTAGCCAATAGTCAATATCCTCCAACATCTATTAACCAAGAAGCAGTGATAGCAGCACTTTAGAGCTCAGTGAAAGTGCACACATTAAATAATTTATGACCTTCATACTGGGTAACCTCAAAACACCAATGGCACTTTAAAGGAGCTTAATTTCTACCTATTCTTATAGTAAATCCAGAGAATTTAATTTTATTTAACGTAATGATGGAGAAGCTTTGACTTTTATAGCAGTTGCAATCAGTCGTTCAAAATAATGTTAGAAAAACTTCGGACCTAACTTTACTATTTATATAAACACTTTTAAAAAACAGATTTAGAAACAATTCAAAAAAGTCAGTATTCTAATTCTGGCTTTTCAATTCCCGTTGTTTTTTGTTATTTTTCTAAATAACAAATTAATTGATGAAAACTAACACACAATGTGCTATTTATCTGTTCAATCTTTTTGATGAATTCACTTGCATTTCATTTCAAATTTGAATACAGACCTATTTATGATGCCTCTTGCAATGCACTTTTCAGAAACCAAGTTCGCTTGTATTTTAGTCTACAACGTAGAGTTAATTAATTTGAGAAAGAGAAAAATTGAAATGTCATAAATTCTGCTGGTCTTATAATGTACAGTCAATTTTGGCTACATCTGAGTGAGTTAATACTTTCCTAGTTAACCGTTAAAGGACCAATCCCGGAGTATTCCGGGAACGAGGGGGTAGAGGGGTGTACCACTTGTCACCAATAGCAAACCGCCCGATCGAGCGGCTTGGCACCTTGTTTAAAGGAAATTTTACGTCCTTTCCAAGGAGACCAAGGAGAGTTTTTAGTTCTTGTGATAGAGCCAGTTTAATCTGTAATTTTTTTTTCAAGAAAAAAAACCACCATTTCTTACAATGGCTACTCTTGCAAGGGTTAAAAACAGATCTTTATGTATTTTCAGGTTTTTACATATTAAAATCCACTGACTGATATGTTCAAGTACTTTTTCGTCTTTGGTCCATTAGAGCTTAGGTCAGTTTGGGTTTATTTCAGAATAGGGCTACTTAAATCAAAATGTTTGCTTATATTGACATTTTAGATACTGAACTAACGTCAACAAAAGATGTATATTTTACATTTTCTAATAAGTAAGTGATAGATTGATTCACGTCACCAATTCAATTTACGTATCTTTCAGTGTATTTCTAAGTAAAAATTAAAGCAATGGCAATATTATTGGCTGACAATTGCCATAAAAGAAAGACATTTGGAATTGATGATGCCACTTATATAATGGTGACGTAATGGTTTTCAACAGAGGTAGAAAATACAGAAGGGAGAACTACAAGCATCATCTATGACACAAAGATCTGAACATGAATAAGTTAAAAGTTAATAACACACTTACGTTTCTTCACCAGTTCTTGTTGCATACTTTGAACACCAGCAGAAAGATGAGTTTTTGATTTGATGAAAAAATTTCTTGCATTATCAAAAGAATCACTCCATGACTTCATATATTTCACCATATCTTTATAATCACGAATTTTATTTCGACGATTTGTACAATAACTTGCAGCTAAAGAAAAAAAGGATTTCAAAAGTCTAAGCAAATCAAATATTAAATTCTTTCAACTGCTTGAAAAGTTAATTGATATCACTATAATTCAATAATATTTAATATCAATTAACCTCACTTAGTTTAACTTGTGATTTCACTTGTTTACTGAAAAATACAGCTTTGAAAAATTATTAATCTATGCTTGAGATTTGTTTAGAATCTTGACAGTCTAAATCGAGGACACTTAGCTAAATATAGCTAAGAAATGATTTAAAAGATTTTGAATTATTATTCATAGCCCTAAAACCCTATTCTCTACTCACTTCTAGAGATAGATGATGAAACCATAAACTTTTTCTAGGCAATAAATATCACAATGCTCATGTATTAAACATTGATAACCAAAGATTGGTATTAATTGTGGAAATAAACTTTAGGGAATGTTTTAGACTAAAGACGAAAACCTTACATTTTGAAATTTTGCGACGTTTTGCTTTATTAACTGTGGAGTTCATGGCAACAAATGGATTTGATCTTTGTAATACATTCCATGGAGCATGATTTTTAAACAGTTCTGGTTGAAATAAGTCTTCATCAGGAAACATAGAAGATGGATTTTCAAGCACTTTTACATTGTCATAAACTCTTTGTTTTTTAGAAGGTCGACTTCGTTTAGATGTTGCTGGAGGACCTCCAAGGCCACCTCGTTCTTGTTTTTGTATCCATTCACGATTTTCAACAAACCAATCATTGATCTTTTGGTCACATTCGCCAAACCTAAATGTGAAAAAAACATTGATTTTAGAATGATTTTTTGGAAAAGACTTTGAGAGACTTTTTTGGCCGAAAAATAAAACAAGGAACTCTATTTTAGGTCACTTAACATGGGGTATTTTAAACTGGAAATATTGCCAACTCAACAATTTTATTGCCATCAATCATGCAAAGAAAGTTTTCCCTTAAGGAAATACTGCATTCAAAGAAAAGAAAAAGAAAGAAACAACAAAATAAAACAAAAACAAAAGTTCAACAAAATAATTCAAAAAAATGTATCATAGTCAGCTTTAAATTAATATTTGCTAACTATAAGATCTCTTGAATTGTTCAAATTTGCGAAATAATTTTTTCAGCATATAACACTCAAGTATGTTTGCCATAAACTTGATAGTTTCCCACGATTGTCAATGGAAATAGTGATGACTACCCCCCAAATATAGCCTAGTGTTAAACACAAATATAAAAAGGGAACGTTTATGACTTCAAACAAAAGGCAATTCAATGAAATTGATTGTAATCAGATCATTTAATTGTACCAAAATATCAAAACATGATTTAATCTCTCTCACTCTCACATAATCAGAAACCCAAATAACATAAATTTATCAAGTTCATTACTAAATGATAGTTTAGAGTGCATAGTAGTCACAGGCCTCTAAAGATTTTTCACTGCACACCAAAGACTTAGAGTGTCATAAGTCAGTTCACATTTTTAATAAGCTGTTCATAACATTAATCCATTAAAAGAAAGTCCCTTTGACTAATATTGTATGTCAATTACCAACACAGTTGAAGAGTCACAATTTATACTTCAATTAGTGAGCTTTCTGCAAAATTATTATTTGTTTAGAAAGAAAACCATTTTTTGCATGCCCTATATATTGGACACCTAAAGAGATTTTTTGCTTGCCCTGTTTGCGCCCTCTCACTATGTGACACCTTATTTATAGGAGCCTGATTCATTAAGAGAATTCTTATCTTGGTTACAAAAAAAAAATTAATCTTAAAAGACGTGTTTTAATATATTATTGAAAGTCCAATGACAGGTAACATAGGTTATCAGCATTTCGGTAGTTTTAAAAAATGTTTTAATAGACCTAAATGAAAAATAGTGAAATTATTGAATACACACTCAGTAAGTTCATCCATAGATGTGAATGTCTAAACTGATCTCCAATACAAAAAACTGGCCAGGAAATGGCAAGCACAAAAGTTCCTAATAGATAAGTTTCTAAAAAACAATCTGAAACTTTAGTGATAGTCAGATATCACATTCTCAAAAACTGAAAAACATAAGATTTTTTACTCCTTAAAGAGAGGTTTTCAATCTAAAAAAGCTTGTTAAGTTTTAATGTGTAAAAAGTAAGAATAACAAAATACCTACTTTTTCTGGACCAATTTCTCTTTGGTGTAGCCATCGTTAAAGCTTTGTCCATGTTGTTTAGTCAACAAGTAGTCAGCAATTTTTTCTGTGACTGATGAATCAATCGGAAACTTTTTATTTTCTTCTGTTCCATCTTTGTACTTCATTTTGAACATCAAAGGTGTTTCTTTGCTGAAAGTAAAAACAACTTTTTTAAACTAAGTAGCATATGCTTATAATACCGCCTGGGCACTTATACAATTTTTGACACTCTTGGGTTGGCACTTACTTCAAAGGAGGTGCTTATGTAAGGGGGGAAGGGCACTTAATTGAGGCCATACGAAAAATAAGTGCATGGTATTGAACAATGCAATATTAAAAAAAAGTATGACTGCTTATTCGTTTGACAACGTTACAAGTTGGCTTTTTGGCCACTTTAATAAGGTACGTAACCTGTAGGCTTTTATTGAATTAGACTTCATAAAAAGAACCTTATTGTAAAAGAACATATGAACTTTAAAAAAATACTTGCCCATGTCGTCATGCTTACACAAAAAGTGATATGCCATCACATAGTGCAATAACTGAAGATATTGGGTATTCAAAGCAAAGAAAATGAAAAACTCAGTAACATGATCCAAAACTAACTTAAGGGGAGAAATTTTGGTGAGAAGAAATTTTTGCAGCATTTATTTTCGAAACCGAAAGGTCTAAAAATTGCAAAATTTACAAATTTTATTTTCCCAAACCTTTACTTAAGTCATGGAACTCACTTTTTTGACGTTTTAATAATCAACCTTATTTTAAAATTTTGCAAATCAATTTTTTTGAATATTTCGCAAACTAATTTTCGGGAATCGCATATCTCAAATAATTTCCTTGGAATTTAATTTTGCAAAAGTTGGGAAAGTTTGCAAAAATAAATTCCAAAAAAATAACTTCTTTGGTATAATGAAGCTATTAAATAAGGCCCATAAACTACGACCTGATGCAAGAATTTTGAATAACTTTATCGCTTTATTCTAGAAAATTTATTTAAAAATACCATTGCATTGTTCAGAAACAATTTGTATTATAAATGTTTGTAATGATGTAAAAGTTTGGCTATTCACCTCAAGAGTGTTTTATAGATTTTTTCATAGATTTTTAACCTGAAAAGTAACTCAAACAATAAATTTCGTCAACATAAACAAAGCATTTTGAAAATCCCCATTCATTTTTAATTTGAGATCATATCAAAAGTAGTCAGGAAATTATCTTTCATTAAGACCAGATTATTTTTCTTTTCTCGAATATTTTCAAACAATGAAAGAAGGATGAAAAAGAGGTCATAATTTTTCTTAGCTGAAAAATTATTTGAATAGAGACAATAAAAGTTTGCTTTATTTCTTTTGTTTGCTTTCTCTATTTTATAATCATTTGCGCTAATTTAATAATAATAAAACGTGTACTTGAAAAATATGTTAAAGATGGACAATAACCATTGAAAATGTCAACTCTAAGAAATAAGTGCCCGTTTTCCTTTTTCTTTTTTTCTTTGAAGAAATTCAAAAGTAAAAATGCAAATTAGACAATTATCAAAAAGCACAAAAATGAACAACATCATTTTTTATTCAACTGCAATTCGTGTCCTCATTCTCACATTTCTAGTCTAGAGGAAATTTGCAGTAATTGTCAAAAATTTGCGATTTTATGAAGAAGTCAGAAATAGTTAAATTTTGAATATTGAGAGCTATTGAGATATTACTCGAAGCTGCACATATTCAAAATTTTCAGGTGTTCGAAAGGAACAATTATTTAAGCCTTCCTCAGTTGACCATTGTATCAGTTAATATATGTTTATAATCTTTAGTAACTTTTGCCTTTAATAAAACTGAAACAGTGCAATAGTATCCTAATATGCCAATGTTTTCATCAAACCCTCCAAAATCTGTTTAGTTATTTGAAATTTTGGTTATTGGAAGTATATTCCTATTTTCAGCTTTTCAGTGGCCCTAAAAGTTTCAATTGAATAGGGTTTATTTCTCATTTTGTCATAATTTGTATTCTTGAGATTTCTTAGACTTGCTAAAAGCAGTTGCAAAACTCAAAAATAAAATTTTAGAAGTATTGCATCCAATACTCCTGATTTTTATAATTCAGATAAGATCTTTTGAAATACCTTTAACTGTTATCTAAAAGGAAGTACTCTAATGAGTAGAAAATGAATTATATACATATAAAGTTTTTATACTCGAATTGAGAAAAGTCAAGCCATTCTGTGCTGATAGAAGCCAAGTTCGAACATCGATCTTCAATCGTAGAAATGACTAAAGATTCAGTCCAAAAGTTTTGAATCAAATTGAACAATTCTCTCTTGCAGCTGTCCATATCTTCTGCTAGTTTGTCATATATAGCCGTTTGTGATGAACGCTTGCTTAAAACTGCTGCCTTTTTCTATAAAATAATAAGATAAAAAACATGATGATCACAAAAATAATTTCGAGGACAACTTCTTGTTTAAAGGGATTTCGAGGTGAAAATGTAAGTTCGGTTCATATGAAAGAGGAGAAAAAATGATGAACACCAGTTTTTATTTCATCTCACTTTTTGTTCCCAAGATATTTGAATTTAAAGATTTATCACTTAGGGAATTTCCCTAAAATGGTGAAAAATTTGTGATGTCATCTAGTGTATAGAAAAATTGCCCCAATCTTAAATTTTAAATATCTCAGAACATAATAGTGCTATCCAATTAAAAACTTTCCTATAGACAGTAGATGTGTATTACACCTCTTCTGCAATAAGTGTTTTGATAAAAAAGCTTTGGGTCAGCAGTCCCAGGCCCCTTTTGAAAATCAAGTCCTTAAGTTAGAGCTTTTAAAAATAGTTTTTAAAAGTATTTTTATTTTTGAAGTTCTTCAAAAGATTCTGAACTCAGTTGTGGAAAAGAATTCATTTGTTGAAAAAAACCTTTGTTGGGTAGATATTGAGCCTGACCCTAAAACGAAAAAGGGCCTGGAAATAGTGAAGAAAAAGTTGTTTAATTCTTTTTGCAATTTAATTTTCCTCAGGTTGTGGAAATTGTGTATAAACTTAAATGCAAGGAATTATATTATAACCTGAGATATTCAACATTCAAGATTGGGCCAATCTTTCGGGCTAACTTAAGTTTATATCTGTGAAGGGAATATTTTTTTTTATGACACATAGAATAGTGTTTGAAAACACCAATTATAAACAAAATCATCTGGTTTGTACATTACTGACAATTATTTTAATAAATGTAGCATCTGCTTATGTTAAACTGTCTTTTTACTGTATATAAGTTTAATCTCATCCTGTATGAAACTTAAAGCATATAACGGGAATGAACTTAGTCTTATATATAGCCAAGGTGGGAATGAACTGAAAGTAGTATATGAGTGTTTTTTTTTATTATTTATAAGTCTCTAAAAGATGGCTGTGAGGTTTGATTTGAACATTAAGGGGAATATGGGGCAAGTGGAATTAAATTTGTTAATGATACGCCCAAACAAGGATGATGGGTATAAACTTAAAGTATCTATAGCCAGGGCAAGTCTCAACTTAAAGCATACTTTAAATTCATACCCGTCAATGTTACATTATAAATTTACTCAGAATATATAATTATTTACATATTTACTCAGAAAAAAAATTGTTTTCCTCAATTGTAAAAATATCAGGTCATCATTGACAGTATCCTTTTAAAGAACGTATGTCTCTCTACATTTAAAGTAAGTAAATATGACTGATATATACATACGATACAAAGATAGCCATTTCTTATTTTGTTGCTAAGTCTGTAAACTTCTACGGAAGTATTAATAGAAGAGAACAGTAATGATTCGTTCTTTTAAAGAACAAGTTACACATGGGTACCAGGGTTTTATGCAGCCACTTTTGGCTAGGTCCGTTTTTATCCTAAAGATAGAGTTTTCCTTATAGTTTGTATAATCATATCAATAAATTATAGTCATATGTTTTTGCAATAGCAGCATTTGAGTTGAATTATGGGTTTTTTTGCCTTTAAATAGGTAATAATATGACATATTTTTTCTTTGTTTTGATTCGTTTAATGAAAAAACTGAGACATTATATCAGATCTTAAGCATTTCTTTTTTGTTTTTTTTATCCAATTCAGTTCAGAAACTCAATTAAAGATTGAGTTCTAAGGACCGTTAAACGGTTCAAAGAATTGTCTGCATAAAAGCCTGGGTACTTTAAGCAGTTTAAGAAATCAAATTTGACAAAACAGTAATGATTCGTTCTTTAAAACAAAGAGTCATGCTGACATATTTTCATCAGCGATACTTCAGTAGCCATTAAATCAAATTATAAAACATAGCGCATAATAAAACAGTAATGAATCGTTCTTAAGAAGAACGTCTCATACATATATTTGATAGACAAAAGATTGTGTATAGTTTACGGACCAGATGAAAAATATTGCCATTCTTGTGGAGGGTGTAAAGTTCAATCAAGGCAATTTTTCTATATACTAGATGACATCACAAATTCTTCAACTATTTTGGGAAATTTTCTAATTGACAAATCTTTAAACTCAAATATCTAGAGAACCGAAAGTCAGATTAAGATGAAATAAAAACTGGTGTTCATCATTCTTTCTCCTCTTTCATATGAACCCAACTTGTATTTTCACCTCGGAATCCTTTTAACAGTTTTAAGGTCCATTACATATTACATATATAAAGGTGGGTTCCTCTTGGTTTTAATAGTCAAAATTATCTACAAATAGACCTACTCTTATGTTGCGACTACGTCTACTCCTAATTGTATTGAAATGTCAGCTGAGTTATGGCATTTGATTAAGTGACTTGAATTTAATATTCATGTTGCAATAACATTATGTTAGCTACTATTTTACATACAAGCTTACTGTCAAAAGTGCCTTAACACTAAAAGTAAGAGCACAGCAATGTACTCCCAATTTGAAAAAGTTGTACTTGATAACCCACAGAGGAATAAAAATATTTGCATTAAGCCATTAAGCAAAATACCTCACTTTTGACATCGTTTTAGTCCGCAATTTTTATATTTGTAACTAAAGTACAAAATGGTATTTTTCTGTTTACAAGGGCGTACAAAACAAAACATTATTTTATATTTTTATAATTGGTATTTATATTTTTATACACACATACAAGCATTTGTCATACTCTGTTACCCAGAAGGAGAGGATCTCTGAATCTTATTTAGACATTCTTATAACAGGGTATTAATGTCTTTTCTAATCTTTTTTTTTTTTTTTTCAATCAATGAATAATATCCCTCTAATAACTTCACACAAAAATGAAGAATGAAAGAATGAAGAAGGAATTACTATTACTAATGTTGTCATATGAAGAAGAAATTTGGGTACATAAAGAAAAGTTATCAAGACTAATATGTACATGAAAAGAATACGAAAAAAGGACTCTTATAAGAAATCTGGAAAGAGTATAAATCTTAAAAGATCTACAAACATACAAACTATATTTCAAGAAGGATTATACAGTAAAAATGAAATAAAATCACAATAAATGAGAAATTGGATGTGAAAAAAAATTAATAACATTCAAAAGCACTTTTTTTAAATTTCGCTCAAATCGGTGTAAATAGTAAATACATTTTAAAAGAGTGTATTTATGGAACTAATACTACAACAGTTCTATTCAGTAAAGATTTGAGACAGAATACAATGAGACTTTCTTTCATCTCTAGACAAAAGCTTACTGTCTTCAAGTCATCAAAAGTAGTGTCATTTTCCTGTGTCATGTATGGCAGAAACTTCAGAAAAAGCGGAAACACCCCAATGCTCTGAAGCTCAAACTTAAAAATGCCAGATTATTTCACCAATATAAGAAGTACTGCAGGCTATGCATTTAAAATTTTTAAAAAAGACCAGAGTGAAGGGTTTTCTTCATCACACTAAAATATACTTTAGGCTGAACACAGAAAGAGTGCAAATTTCCTCACAGTATTTCAATTATATGTAAATTTTTGTCAAACAAACTATTTTGATTCTTTTTCTTTTGATTAAGTTGAAGATTGGTATTACCGAAAAATTCCATTGAAATATTCTTGAAAACTAACAAGTATATTAAAAAGCATTATTTTTAAAATTAATTTAATCAGCAAAAGTCTATAATGATTTCATAGTGAGCTTCCTTGCATATAAGTTCTCTACACATTGTCCAATTTCAGGCAGTTTTTTGAGGGCTTGTTGTGTAGTAATATCTCAAAAATATACAAAAAGTGGAAGAACCAACAAATCACGATCAAAGCTTACATTAATGTCATTCTGCAATCGGTTTGCTTTTTCCCCACCATCAAATTTTGAAATATCACACTTTGCAACACAATGTGCATCACATGATCGTAATGCGTCTTTCTTGAATTGTAAACATGAAACTTTTCCAAGTCGATCAGAAATTTTACAGTTGTCCCAAACGAATCCTGGAGACTTCACTAAAGATAAAAACCAACAAGACGATTTAATTGAAAGTAAGCAATTTTTATAAATGAATTTGTTGGCCTCAGTTTTTACAGATATCATGCCATCCATTTTCAGCTAGACTTGTAATACAAACTCCAAAAGTGGTGAGATTACCAAAAAAAATATATCACTATACCTGCTTTGCATGATTCACAATTTCGATATTTTTGTTTTTGATGTTCCCGGAATGCTACTTTCAGTTTGTGAATTTCATTGTACATTGTTTGAAGTTCTCCTTTCTTACTTGCTTTTGATATTGGCGGTTTCAATCGATCTGTGATATTTTTTAACCAAACCTCTTTATGCTCTTCAGATTTATTGCTGAAATATTCTTTCTTTTCTTGTAAAAGAGTTGTACATTCTTCGTTGATTTTTTTCGGTACACTTTCGCCAGTGAATTGAAACTAGTAAAGCAATGATAATAATTTATAACTAATAATTCATAACAAAGAAAAAAATATTATATAAATTTGCACATAAAATTGAATAACACATCTGCTAACACTTACACTTGTTTTCATCACAAATGCAAAGATATTGCAACAACATTTTTTGCAATCTTAAACCCTCTGAAAATAAGAATTAAAAATTGACATGTAAAATGGTTAGTTCTGATGAGCTCTTTGATACTGAATCCAACTTATATTTTCAACTCGAAAGCTTTTCCCTATAAGACATCTCTGTTTCCTCAAAAAACCACGTGACAAAAACCTGAGTATAGATTGAGTTGCTTTCACTAAAACAATGCAATGTCAAAACTGTGTTAGAATATCTCTGTCAATTGAGAATTCAAAGTCTATCCAATAAGGTTTTCAAAATGTAGTGGAAGGTATAAGGTTAACTCAGGAGTTCAATTAAGCCACCAACAATTAAGCAATGTGGTAAGTTTTCCTAAATCCACTGCAGCATTATACACACATCATCAAAGAATTGCAGAACGTTTTTTGTTGACAAAACAAAACAAAATAATTTTAGCTCAATTTAAAATACATGTCTGTATGATACAGCACAAATATCTGAATATTTGAAACCACTCTATACCCATAATGAGTTATTAATAAGCAACACTCAAGATTTTGCAAAGCTTATTAAAGCAAAACCACTCCTCCCAGATGATGAGGAATATGTTTCCTATGATGTAGTGGGCCTGTAGTGTAGTGGCAATCAATTAATTGCAAATGCCAATGATAGCTTTGGAACGGTTGAGGTTTGAATCCTTGAGGCGGCTCACTTTAGGTTAGTTTAGTAGAGCAACTGTCAAATTGACGCTGCAGGCACAAATGGGAGCATGAAGTATGCTAAAGACCCAGGGGCGTTGGTTTATATAGGCCACTACCAGATGGTGTGCCTGATCTCAACCGACGTTAAATAAAGATGAATTAACTTATGTAGAATTGTTAATTTACAAACATTTCTCTCCAAGAAACTATTAATTATATCATAGCTCAGATATACGTTCACAAGAAACTAAAGCCAATATGTATTAAACTAATTTTTATATGTCTCCTTAGCAGACTTGCAACAGAGAGTATATATTTATTTTCCAATCGAACTATTACTAAAAACACTAATTACTAAAAATTACTATTACTAAAAAGAACTATTGTTAAAAACAAACCGATGGTTACACGATGGGTGGTCCATTGTCAGTCACCTTACCAAATATATATTTTAGGAAACTCAAGAATAATGTGGTATATCCAATGAACCCTAGTTTTCAACGTTGTTTTGTGGACGATATCACCACCAAATGCAAAAAGTACAGTGCAGACAAACTATTTAATAGCATGAATATTCATAACCACAAAATAAAACTAACAATCGAAATGAATCCGCAACGTTTTCTAGACACAGTAATGAAAGTATCATTAGAAGGTCATGTTGAAGCGTATTTTTATACTAAACCAAGTAAGTATCCTACCCAATGGTCCTCTAAGATACCAAAACAATAAGAAAAGTGCAGTAGTCGGTGAACTCAACAGAGCATTACAAATATCTTTCGATTGCCAAAAAGAAAAAGATATTATAAATAAATGTAAAATTGCTGTTTTTCCATCGAACTTCATACCTAATACCGTTAACAGTTTTACAACCAAGAAACAAGAACAAAATCCTGATAAGATTATTCCTGAATGGCTTTTTAAAGAGGATCGTCAATATTCCTATTACAATACCATTTTGCATTGACAATGAGAAAATAATCTAAGTTCCTACACAAGTTAAACAAAGGAAAAACTACCCATTACTATTGTTTGGTTAATAAGAAAAGTTAAAAGTTTCTTTAAGTATAAAGACGGAAATCTGCACCCTAATAGTTGTGCATACGAGGGTATTTACACCACTTGTTCTGCAAATTACATTGGTGAAACAAAAAGAACTTGTATGACCACCCTAAACATGAGTTTGAATGGAGAATATTACAATCAACTTCATGCAAAATGTCCTTAAGAAATGTTTTTGAAGCATATTCAATTGCATAAAAACAACCAAGTTTAAACAACCAAAATGAAAACAACCTTTTCCTTTTTCGAAATGGTATCACCTAGCAGATGCGTGACTTATCTTACCTAATCATATTTTAACTACTTTATTTTTATAGTTACTGACAACTGTTTTTAGCTCTACTTTAATAGAAAAACATTTTTACAACAACTTATTTATATGTACTGACAATGATTCTATGAATCAAAAAGCTTTTACATAAAATATTTATAATTGTTGTTTTTACCTACTTATACCCAAGTATCTTCTTTCTTTCATTCTTTTTTATATTTTAAAACTCTTTTAATAGAAAGCAACAAGAAATTAAGTTTACGTAGTATTATAATATGATTTCTTTATATAAAGTGTTGACACTGCTTTTAGTTTAAAGGGGCTTAAAAATTTTACATACAAGTTAGAAAATTCTATCAGGTAGAAAATCTGTTAGAAAGTTTGTTAAATTTGCTAAAGGGAGTGCCATAATTACAAATTTTACAGCCCATGTTAAAAGAAGAGTATTTGACATGTGTAAAGAATTTTTTTACAGAATTAAAAAATATTTTGTTTTTCAGCTATTAATAGTTGAAGTCTTAAATGAGAATGGAAAACAAGCTTAGTTGTGATATCATCAAAATGAATCCAATATTTTAGGAAATTGTTAATTTGAATATCTGAAAACTATAACAGATAATTACATTTTTAATTTAATTTTAGACAACACCTCTTTGATAGTAAGCAGAAAAAATCCAATTGATTTTTTTAGAAAATGTAAGTGACTAAAGAGTTCTAGGGCCTCTTTAAATTTAAACCTGCTCACTAAATCTCAAACAATGTTTTCTCGAATGTTGGTGCAAATAGTTTTGAAAGTAGGATCATTATAGTTTTCTGAAAACAAAAAAAACTTATTACTCAAATAATTTTGCATTTCCTGCTATTGTTCTGTCTGCAGAAAAGTAAAAGGGACTGGAACAAGAAATGCTTTTGAATTCTGAAATTTATCTATTGGTTTTCTGATAACTGGCCATGCCTAAACATGTCTAGACTATATTGAAAAAAAAAAACTATTTTATGACCCAGTAAAAACATTATTTTGTGCTAAAATGATCTTCCAATTTGAGCTGAAGTCGTTTTCAACTTATTATAAAAATATTTTCTTTAACATAAAGCACAATCAAAAATTCTAAGTTAAGAGTAATTATAAAAATCTGCTGATGACCAAGCAATTTGGGGTTCATAACATAAGTGTTGAACACAGGATATTTTTACAGAATGTTTTACATGATGTTAAGAAGAACAAGATCTATTCAAATCCTTCCACCGCAAAATCCTAACTGTACCGACAAAAATACTTTCATCCATAAACAAAAATACCAATTTCAAAAATTTCTTTGCCTGTGGTATAGGTAGGTGCCAAAGCTCACTATGCTTGCTAAACTTCTGTTGTTCAAAAAATTATTGTAAATACAACAAAATGTTCATCAACAAATAAATTAAACAGATTTGTCTATCTGAATATTATGTTCTACTAAGACAACTTTCTTTTGAGTGTCCAATATTGAAAATATAATCGTTTTCCTTAAAAAAATCTTATTGTAATTCAAGTATAGTTTTTATGCTGATTTGATGACAGAATTCCCTCACACTCCTCCTCTTCTCCACGGTACAAGCAGGGATGACCCTGAGTAGCTCTTACATGAGAGGACAACTTTGGATTGTGTGAAAAATTATTTTTAAGTATAACATTCCCTTCAAAATAAGTCAAGACTAAAAATTTCAAATGTCAAAAAGACCATGTAAAAATTTAAACAAAGTCATAACTCAGACTGATATATTATGCATCAGAAAAAATACTTTACTAAGTAAATACTTATTGTAAACCAAGCTACCTGAATATCATTCGTTCCCGATTGTAATAATGTTCCTTTCAGTTGACAACCTGCACTCAAAATAGTTGTCTCGTCTTTACTAGAATTTATATCTGCTTCCAACATTTCATCTCGACGTCGAATCGCTTCTCTTTCATCACTGTTATCAGCTGTACGCATAAATTTTCCTCTGATAAAATTTCCTTCATCGATATCAAATTCGTAGAACCCTTCACATGCTATAGTAGACACATAGCCTTTCAACGTAGCAGTTATCTCATTGGTTTCTTTTATATCAATCACAAGATCTGGTCCCTTGTTTGAAACTTTTGATTTTGTGAATTTCACTTTCCACTCCCGACCTAAAGTAAATTCACTCAATTATTTGCCCCTTCAATACTTAACGATGGACCAATATCAAGCAAGCTCACACAGAAAACATGACAGAACATTATTAAACTCTTAGAAGACAATTCAAAAAGTGATAACTCATTTGGGGTGTGCTTAACATTGGTGTTTTAACTTCTATTGCTCCCATCAGTTAATAATTTAAAAGAACTTTCCTTGAAACTATTTTCATTTCATTTCTTTTCCCAGCAAAAGTATAAGCTTAGTGTATAGCTAGTCCTTGAGTAAGGAAGATCAAAAAGTTTAATTAAGTTAACCAAAACAGTTCGAAATTTCTTCATGATCAGACAAACCAGTCATTTCTAATATCTTTCTAAATGAATGTAATAAAATTTCTTTAATACGACTTTATGAATAATCAAAACAAGGTGATATATAATTAGACCTAGTGAAATAAAATATTTCTTTTGGAAGAAAGTTTAAGTTAGAAATAAATTTACATTATATTAGTATGATTATAATAGAAAACAGACTGCCATCTGGTTTGTGGCATAAGTGCTTGATTATTTTTTAATTATACTTACAAGAGTTATGTCGTGTTTAGCTATAAATCTGTGTTTTTATTCCTAAGGATTTCCAGCTAAGATATGGTCATGTTCAATTTCAACTATTGTTACTTTTACACAAATTTACCTGCATTGTTGCCAATGTCTTCACCTTCAAAATCATTTTCCTGATCTGTAAGAGATACAAAAGGTGTAAGTTCATTCATCAGGGTGTTAACCAGGGTCTTATTTTCTCATTTTTATTATTTTCCTCATTGAAAAATATTTTATTTTTTATAATATGCCAATCTAATGCTTTTTAATGCTTAAAAATTAAGAAATCTTTGAATAAGGCTTGAGAGGGGTCCGCTCTGTATTGCGACAACTTTTTAATCCGAAACATCTTTAGTCCGACATTTTCGGTCAAATGCTTCTATATTCCGAAGCATCTTTATTTCGACAAAATTATCCATAATTTTCAATTTTCAATAGTCCGACACATCGATCTTCCGACAATTATATTTTTATATCTTGAATCTTCGTGTTCTTATATTTCGTGCTCTTTCTTTTCAGTCGGTTTCTTTTGTTGTTACAGATGAAGCCTTATTTTTTGCAACTTTTCTTGCAAGTTTATTACGCACATTTTTGCAAAAACATTTTTTAAACAAATGCCAGACGACATTCATGGCAACCGACTTTCGAACGTTTCGAGATTCAAATCAATATGTCTGGCTAATCCTATCTAGTTATGCCTCGCTAGACCTATTTTTGAGGATAAAAGCTTTTGTGACATGAATATCTCTTCCACAGTGTTATTTTAGAATTTGTAACAAATCTTTCTTTCTCTCCTCATGAAAAGTGTTAATTGTTACTGGGACAATAATATTGTACTTAGATATGTGACTGAACAGCAACGT